>JASCZW010001717.1:0-177595 GCA_034211315.2 Aedes japonicus
TCATAATAAAATTTTGACCAGTTATTTGGAGATATCCTTAGCTTTGATTTGGCACCAACAAAACTAAAATCGGTACACAAATAGCTCAGTATGTAATCGGAGACTAAACATGTTTGATTGCCATTATAATAGGCCTTCAAGTACTGTTTCGTTCATATCTTCGTAACGAAATGTCCGAATGAAAAAAAAATCAATAGCGTTCTATAGGAATGTTGTAGCTTCCATTTGCCGTCCAACAGAACTGAAATCCGGTTCACAGATGGCTGAGAAGCCGATGTGACATTATTTGTAACGCACACACACACATACACACACACACACACACACACACACACACACACACACACACACACACACACACACACATACATACACACAGACATGTGCTCAGTTCGTCGAGCTGGAGTCGAGATGAGTATATGACACTCGGCCCTGTGGGCCCTCGGATGAAGTCAGAGTTTTCCAGCGATCTTAGTACCCTTCTATTGATGTAAGAAGGGTAAAAGAGGCTGCATTTTGTTTGAAACTTCAGACTTTCACTGCATACATCGTCCGAAGGACCAATTGTCCGTTTCAAATTTAATTTAGCTGTACTAGATTTTCATTAATGCAGCGGCGTGAGTTTGTGGAGGCGTGTTGAGTGAATAGTTGCTACTGTAGACATTCAATGTAGTTAGATGCATATATCGAGCACATTTCTATTCCTTTTTACTATTTATTCTGAGAAATGAGTAGGTAAGTAATCGTTACAAAATTTTTGCACAGTTAGTGGCCATCTCGCGCAAATTAATTCTACCAAGAATTCAGTTGCTTTTATCTTCGTAAACACAAAAAAATCAGATATCTCATGACAGAGCTCACGCAACGAATCGCTGGGGATAATTGGTTTGGTATCAACTTAATTCTATCTGGGTGATTTGTTTTGGATTTTCCGTCTGATGTATTGAGTGTTCACAAATGCGTTAGGAATTGATTGGCTTTTATTTATGGCACAAAACAATAACATAAGGTTGAGGCTTCCTTTCGAAAGCAAACAAACCCCGATTGATTAGCTTGCGTTTGAAGATCCTAGAGAAACATTTTTTCTATTTCGATCTTGAAACATTAAATCAGTGAGGTTGTGTTTAACACCCGACCGGTTGATGTGACTACTTCAAACCGTTCGATTAGTTTCATAGGCGTAGCTAGATTTAATAAGGGGGGGGTCATGCCATTTTTTAGGTGAGAGAGAATTACACCGTTTAAATTGAATAATTCTAGACTTGTTCTGGAATAACCAATAAAACGATTTCAAAAATCTTCGATTTTTTCCGTAACTAAAAATCGAACACATTAAATAAGCCATTACCATTGCCAAAATATAATGGGTACTGTGTCGAAACATTGTGCCCGAGAAATACCGAGATATAGTGTGCCGAAATATTCACTTAACAGTCATGTTGGCTTTTTGTAGAGGATAACCACCGACTTTGCTTATAGTTTGTACTGCAAATGTACTTTTCATCCGCGACCATCTCACTATATATTGGCAAAAGTAACACCGCAGAAACACAATTTTTTACTCACCGTGCTGTTTTGAAAAAAAAAACAAAAATGTTAGGTTTTGATGGTTTATAGCTAATTGTTTGTGTCCCCTTAACTCCAGTTTTATACTTTGAGAAAAATTCTATCGTTGTACCGACAATTGAATGATGGTCAAGATGACTATATAATGGTTGCAATAATCACAGTTCTTCCCACGTTTATGGCATTCTTGACTATGGTCATGGTGAAAGGACTATTTTGACATTACAGCTTTTTTTCTCGTGTGTATATTCGCAACGATAACAAGGATTATTTTTACTTCGCCGCTAAAATCATATTTTTACCCGTGTTAAATAAGTTTTTCTGTGTCGTATTTATTGTCATTTAATTTATTATTTTATGGTTCATTACGGAATTAAGTTTTTCACGTCCAGTGCATAATCGCGTAAAAAATCTATTTTAATTTATTGTGCTGTGTGATTTACCGCCTGAGTCGCATCTCCGTCGCTTCCCAACCCATTATCTGCTGACGAACAACAAACCCATTGTCCGTCACATCGAGCTAAACCCGTCCCCGTTGTGCTGTTTCTTACGCTATTGCTGGGTTTGCATACTCAATGGCGGTTTCCAGAAACAACGAATATTATTATCTATGGCCTGCAAAAGTGTCTTAAAACTGTTTTGGATTCCGGAACGCATCGTTTGTCGTGGATTCTGTGGCGATACATTCCACGTAATTTGCGCAAAAGTTGATGTCGAGCTTCTCGATCAACTTGGTTTGTACGCAAACAATGTTTTTCTGGATGTGCGATCAGTGTGCGGTGCTTTTTCAAACGGCCACTTTCGAAATATTGTAAGCCGTAACGTCAATGAAACAACTGTGACGACGAATGCAGTAGACTCGATGAAGGAGGATATCGCTAAATTGAATTCAGTTGTTACTGCTCTGGCAGTCAAAGTTGATTCGAAGATTCCAGCCAGCTCAACTCCACGCTGGCCAAGAAATGATCGCATTGATTCTGTTCGTGCACTTTAAAGCGTCGCCGTACTTCGTCCAGCTCTGAGAATAAACCAATACTTCGCGGAAAAAAGCTCCTATCGATTCAGTCAAAACCGTTGACCTAAATGACGATCTGCTTTGGGTGTACTTATCAGCATTTCATCCCAGTACTACGAATGACGAAATTTCATCTCTCGTCTCGAGTGTTTGTGTTTGGAGACACCATGAGAAACCACGGGTTATAAAACTGGTTCCCAAAGGAATAGATCCGTCGACGTTAAACTATATTTCCTTTAAAGTCGGTATCAAGCACAATAAAAGGGATGTGGCCATTGGCGGAGCTAGAAAATTAGTCTGGAGGGGGCCTGGAGGGGCCTGCCCGAAAGATTTTTTCAGTTATAGGAATATTGGAAAGAGCGATGAAAGTAGCGTAATTGTTGGGTACAGGTAGTTTTTATTGATGCATCAGAATAGGTTTTATCGAATAATTAGGTTTATTCTACGCCTCGGTGAGTCGACATGTCTTAAGAGAATTGAGTCAACTCATTGGAGACGGAGAATAGAGTTGAATCTATATAGAGTCAAGTTTAAACTAAGAAATCTTAAAACTACAAAGAACAAAATTGCGTCAATGAACATTTTAAATTTATATCAAGATATGGATTGGTTCGGATTACGCGTTTTAAATATCTTCAAAAGTGTATCGGTTGATACTGATTCCTTCACAACTCCGAAAAGTTATATCGAGTTAAATTTTTAAAGAGAGTTCAAAAAATTTGAAACCGAATTCCGAGGATCATTTCATCAAAAACCTACTGAAAGCTTCACGGCAGTTCGAAAGAAACAACCATGGGTTTGTGGTTTAACTTAAGAACTGGATTGACATTGATAGGATTCCAGGGCATCTAAATTCCATGGATTTTTTTCCAGAATTTTTGAAGGTATGGCAAAAAAATATGAATAACTACAGTATCTACCGTTTTGAACTGAGTTGAATTTATAAATTTTCAAGTACAGTCTTCAAGATGGCATCAGATTCGCTATGTTACAAGGTTTGGCAAAAATTTAGTTTTTAAATAATTTGAAATTGAAAGGTTCATCAAGAGTTAATTCTTCGGCAAAACAAACGGCAAATGCTTTAAAATGTTCTAAGATGGTGGATCATTTCTGTGTTTCAAAATTTATAAACTCTACAAAGTTTAAAATTCACGTTACTTCTGAACTACTATCAAAATTTCAGCTCAATTCATCCTTTGAGTGGAGGAGAAGAGGAGGTATTTTCTCCCCTTTTTTCCCTGCTCCAAATAAAGACATAAAGAGATACCATTTTGAAGAGTGCTGACATAGAAAATGATTTATTTAATATTTTCGCCACCAATAAAACCAAAATAGAATCTTTTGATTGAAAATCAATTCCTTTAAAGAAATCTTAAGAAAAAATGTTAGACAACTGTTATAAAAATGAAAAGGGAATTTTGATAAAATTTCCAAGGAAATATTGAGAAGCTTTTTAAAAAAATTCGGAACTCTGCCTCTATTAAGTGAATGAAGATGTAAACACACTGTTTTTACAAGTAGCATATTTCGGATATTTACCTTAAAATTTTGTTCATAATGTTTGATTCTTAAAAAACAAAAAAAAAAAACAAAAATTTCGACGAGTCCTGGTTTTTTTTAATAAAAGTGGCAAGATTTCCCCCTATATTAATAAATAACATTTAACAAAAAAGACGAGAAAATTACAAACTTTCAAAACTTTGATAAACATTATTCAGTAAATTAAGATACATAAAATATCATGAACAATAATGTCCATTTCATGTCATGGATAGCGTTGTAAGTAGGGTATGTACTGTTTTTTTTAGGTGGAGCTGCATGACTGCTTGTTTGTCAAAGCTGGACCCTTCGCCAACATTCCCCATTACTAGGACGAATACATGGTCACGCGGTATTGTCGACCGCGTGAGCACCATTTGAAGTATTAGATATTTTGTCTTCGTATTTTATAAAAGTTGTAGAATTTCCCATGTAATAGTTCCCATCCCTGCAATATTGCACCCAACAACTTTAAATCAATTTTTAATTAAAGATGTCTAAGTCGACTATTATATAGTTATTTCAAACACTTCCTGGAATAAACGTTCAGATACTGTCTATGTTGAAAGTGCTGAAGTCGCCTCCAGAAATGATTTTTGAATTACTATATGCATTTCGTCAGTACTGTGTTGTGAATAGTGCAATAATTACAATTACCTTTTGAGGATGACACACAGGCCCATTATGCAGTCTGTGTCGTCAACTAGTGGTACTGAAGTCAATCCCAACAACTTTTTTGATTTCAGAAATGTACCAAACTATGTTTTTTTTAATCAGTTCGTTTATTTGTTAGGCTTAGGCGTGTATAACACTTTACGGAGCTGATATTCAATATTGTTGTTTTATAAAATTTTATTTTTCGATGTTAGTAAAAGTGGGATGCCAATTACTCGTGACAAGCTCGAGGTTAATGGGTCACATTATCGTTTGGAAAAGGGCTAGGTAGGTAACTCATTTAAGCCATTATTTGCTGCTTTTGGTTGCGGCTTGGTTATTAGATTATATGTTTACCTTACTTCTAAAACTACATTTTTGAAAATTTTATCGTTAATGAATAAACTCAGAATAAACTTCTATCTCCATATTTTGCTTCGAAACCTCTAATCAATCTGGGAAATCTTTACTCTACTAAAATTTTCGTACAACAGAAAATAATATCACAAATTCTAAAATGCGCCTTTAAACAAAACTCATTATTGTAAAACCTTCTTGAATAAATCAATTAAAATAGATACATAGATATCCTATGTTCATAGAATTGAAAAAAGATAGGGATTATTTTTAAAATACCTATAAAGTGAGCATAAAAAATAAATGAAATTAATAAATCAACTTTTAACAAACAAACAAAATACCTCGATATACTAGTTTTGTGCACATGACTGCTAGTAAATTGTTAAGTTCTAAGTTTGATTCTGATTTTTGTACCCTGATATCTAGGTTCATAGGCGTAAACAGGAAGAGAGCAGGTGGGGGCGATATTTACTTTTTGTGGCATATTTAGCCTTTGTGAAATGGATTCGAAAACGCAATAATCTCCCGAAAAATAGTTATTCCGGTAAATGGCGTTTGGAAAATAGCCTCTGAGAAATAAGCTCTAGAAAATAATCTCTGGAAAATAGCCTTTGGAAAATGAGCTTTTGGAAACAGCATCTGGAAAATATGGGAAAGCAATAATTTCCCGAAAAAAAATAAAGACAAAGATCAACTCAGGAAAATGGCGTCTTTTTAATGCGCTCTAAAAAGTGGTTTCAGAAAAGTAATTATTTCCCAAAAACAAAAAGATCTTCTCTAGAAAATTGGTCCATCTGGGAAATTACCTCTGGGGAAAGGATTCCTGGAAATGGCGTCTGGAAAATAGCATCAGTTCTCGGAAAACAATAAATTTCCCGAAAAAAGAAGGACAGATATCCGCTCTGAAAGATTAGTCATTCCAGAAAATGGCGTCTGGGAAATGACCTCTGGGAAAAGGCCCCTGGAAAATGATTTCAGGAGAGCATATTTTTTTTTCGAAAAATCGAGGACAGAGATCCGTTTTGTAAAATTTGTCATTCCGAAAAGTGGCCTCTGGGAAATAACCTTTGAAACATGGCCTCTAGATAAAGGTCCCTGTGAAATGCTTTTTCGCGAAATAGTGTAAAATTAAATACCAATATGCAATAGTTCGGAGTTTGGATAATGTCTATAGAGTCATAATTGGATAATGTCCGGGAATCAATGACTAACACAATTTCAATTGAAATCCTGTACAATTCCGTAGAGATTATGAATGCTTCATTTCAAATTAGAAATATATTAGGGAAAAATCCTGAGGGGGGCGTACAGAATTCTGGAGGGGCCTGGCCCCTAGGCACCCCAGTAGTTACGCCAATGGATGTGGCCCTTTCCTGCGAATCGTGGCCGGAAAGTATTCAATTCCGCGAGTTCGATGATTCTCGGTCGAAGAAAGTTACCAAAATCGCCCGGAATGGACCGGAACAGTGACAAACTCAACCTACAGATGACGAAGGTATAGTACCGAATCTTAACAATAAACCTCGTCGCTGCTTTAGCTGCCTACGAAACGAACCTCCGATGCCCCTCACCGTTGCTGCAATCATCCCAGAACGCACTGCCTGTCGCATTATGGGACCCCAAACCACTCGACCCAGTCGCGCCAGCTGTTTCCTGCCACAAAGCCGTTCCATCTCCAGCCATCAGAGTCGTTCTGGCCCTGTGGTCGAG
Source organism: Aedes japonicus (assembly GCA_034211315.2). NCBI lineage: Eukaryota > Metazoa > Arthropoda > Insecta > Diptera > Culicidae > Aedes > Aedes japonicus. The sequence continues at coordinate 6,845 of JASCZW010001717.1, forward strand.
TTCGGTGGAAGGGTTTCCCAAACTCCTCACTATCGTGCCTATTTGGGATAGTTTCGGATGCGACCAGCAACTGTCATCTTGCTCTACACCGGAACGCACACTTGCCAGAAGTCCAAAGGAAGTCCCTCAACGGGATCTCTCATTGCAGTCGAGCCCATCCCGCCAGCGAACAACAGCCGTTCCGGCCCTGTGTTTGAGTTGGGAGACGGGATCTTCCGAACCTCTACCGCAGGCAAGTACGCTGCTTTTCCGAACGATTCGTTTCGTGATGCTTCTTTGGCTTTCAGTGCTTCGAACCAAACGTCATGTTCGCGCAATTTCACTTATCAACCGAGCTCACCGTCATTGGACCCGGAATGCCGGACGCCCAGCTCAGTCGAGCCGTCACAATTCAGACGTTCCTGTGCTAGCGATACGGTCTTTGATGCTGCCAATCATAGCTCGAGTGCACCCCAACTAGATAAACAAATGGACAGTAATGATGTAGTCAATCGCTACGAGACACCCAGATCAGACTGTCAGCCGCTCCGGACACCAGGACGCGCCGTAGGAAGCCCTTTGGAAGCCCTTGAGCCCTTTGACCCAGTCCTGCCAGACGCTGCCGTCGTTCTACATAGTCGTCCTGGTCCTGTGGTCGAATGTGGTGAAGGGTCTTCCAGCAACCTCTACCCGGCGAGTATTCCTTTATTTCATCGAATGTCCAGAGTCTGATCGAAACCACTCATTCTAGCAACTACCATCAGCTTCGCTCTGCAGCCGATCAATCAGGCGCTCATCCATCTGAGATAACGAGACAAACCGTTACGCAGGGAGCTGCAGCTCCCATGACTGCCACCCGAGGACCAAGACAAGCTGCTACTTCGAGTGTTCTGGTGTACTACCAAAATGTTGGTGGGATAAATAGTTCTCTAGCCGAGTATCAATTGGCCCTTAGTGATGGTTGCTATGACATTTACGCTCTCACCGAGACCTGGCTTAACGGAAACACTACGACGAATCAACTCTTTGACGATTCCTACACCGTTTATCGACAAGATCGGTCACCTTCTAACAGCAACAAGAGTATCGGTGGTGGTGTTCTGCTAGCTGTTCATTCGAGATTCAAATCCCGTTCGGTCGATCCTCCCAATAGCTCATCGGCAGAGCAAATATGGGCTGCATTGGCTACTGACGATGCATCGCTCTACGTTTGCGTGATTTACTTTCCTCCCGACCGAGTAAATGACGCGATTCTTATCGAAAAGCATCTTGACTCGCTGAACTGGGTCGTTTCGCAGTTGAATCCAAGGGACAAAGTGATCATTCTCGGTGATTTCAACCTGGGTACGATTTACTGGCAGCAAAATTCTCTTGGGCACTACTTTCCTATCGTTTCTCGATCTACGATTGGCATGACATCACGAGAACTTCTTGATGCGTATAGTACAGCTCAGCTCAGGCAACTGACTGGCGTTCAAAACGAGAATAATCGCATGCTTGATCTGTGCTTTGTTAGTGACGATCTGTGTGAGGATTGCACAGTTATTGAAGCACCAGCACCGCTAGTTAAAATCTGTCGGCATCATCCACCTTTAGTTATGAAATTTGCAGTAAATCCATTGTGTTGCTTCCGTGATTCCTCTGAAAGTGTTTTTTACGATTTCAGTAAGGCTGATTTCAGCGGAATGAACGATTTCTTAGGACTTGTTGACTGGGATGAGATCCTCGATGCTTCTGACGTCAACCTCGCTGCATCGACAATGTCTGGTGTACTGCTATATGGGTCATTCCATATCAAGTGACCAGAGAAATGCATCGACCCCCTTCGATTCGAACCAAAATTAGCTGATATACTTGTTCTAGGCCCCTCGGCCATGGGCTGCCCCCATTTTTTGAGATTTTGAAAAGTCAATATATTGTTTATTGAATATCTCAATGAATAAAAGAGCTATAAACAATGTTAAATATTTTTCTTAAAGGAAATTAAATTTGCTACCAAATAAATATTTTTTATATTTTTTACAGTGTTGCCAACATTGTTATTTTTGTGGTTGAAATATCATATTGCGTTTTTCTCAAAATGCCCCCACTTTTTTTTCAATTTTTATGGCTCCAATGTGTTTAGCAGACTTTTTTACATAAGAAACACTTGTTGATACAAAACAGTTTGCTTCGTCATGGAGGTATTGATTTTTAAACATTTCATGTTTAATATTCAATGCATTAAAATTAAAAAATAGTGTTATCATATTCAAAGCGTTTTCTGAAAATGGGTCTAACAACAATCACAATGATTGTGCTAGCAATTATTTATTGCCAGATTCCAATTCGAGAAAAATCTTCAGTGTTGCCATCTGACGTATTATTTGTGATTATTTTCAAAATAGATATTCATGCCAGTATTCATTTTTTTGTCAATCGAATCATCAAGCTATCTATCTATCTTTCTAAAAAAATAAAAATGACATGGAACGGTATGTCACGATTTAACTCAAGAACAGGTTTACAGATTTCCTATTTTTTAAAACTGTTCTTCTTTGGCTCAATCAAATCAGATAATAAATGGTACCCGTTTTTGAGCTCGAAATACTCTTCATATAAACAGTGGCATCGAGCATTAGCAAATCTGACTGCCAAATGTTTTTTTTTTGCTTCTTGCACTGCCGCGATGCCACAAACTTCACATTCAAGTTGCAATTACAGCGTTCCCAATCATCATCATTTGGAGTTTGTATGGTAGTTCCTTGAAGACTAGCTCTCGTCGCCAATCGCTTTAGAGCTCCACCTAATCCATTGCTTGGACCTTTACCGTATGCCGTTGCAAAAAGTGTCATTCAGCTGGAACGCCAAAGTGTTCTCGATGGTACAGTAAATTCATTTATTTTGTACTGTGAAACCGCACCGTCATAGAACTAATAAATTTGCGTTAGTGTTAGCGTTAATAAAATACTCTTTGTAGATTTGATATTAATGTCAATCACTTTATTTTTGAAAATCTTAATCAGATTTCTTTTGATCTACTGCTGGGAGTGAACATTATTTCAAGTTTGCAAATGTTTTAAAAGCATGATTGTCACTATCCTTAGTCACATCTATCTTTACAGTAGTTGGAAAGAGGAGGAGGAAATGTTCATGTAATACCTGAAAAACAAATGAAAAGTTTTCCAAACAGTCGGCCACAACCAGAACTTCTCCGTCGGTCGAGTTGTGCCGAGTGAACTGGTAGAACTCTCCCTGTTTCGCTGTAAAATAGTCATGCTTCTTAACAAATGCGGCTTCTTCACTCTGGTGGGCGCAGAGTGTTTCGCTAAGGTTCGCCAGCACTAATCGCTTCTGCTTGAGGATACGAGATGTTCCCTCCTGAACACTTTTACACTCCTTCTTACCAGCCAGTTCTTTACTCACGTCTGCCTCATGCCTCATGCAGGGTTACCATAAGATTTTGAAAAATATCTGGCATGTCACAAATAAAAAATCTGGCAAAATCTGGCAATGTAAAAATTTGAACTAGCAATTGAAAAGGGTCAAAGAGGTTTTACAAATGTTGATACGCCCTTTACAAATGTTGTCCCAAAATGAGTCATTTTTTGACTCGTATACTCGCATTCTTTAGTAACAGTCAAGCGTGGAATTACACTATTTGACCAATGCCAAATATTTGACGGACTACCTATTCGTACAAAATTGCTACGAATCGTTTTCAGTGGACGAGGACTGCAGTCACGCAGATCACTTAACGCTTTAGTGGAGCAGGATTGAATGACGCTTTTTTTTTATTCTGTTCTAATTTCAAAAAGTCTGGCATTATGCAGGGTTTCTCTTTTTGTCTTTTTGCCGATAAAAAGTTTGGCAGTGCCAGATAAATCTGGCATAACGGCAGGGATGCCTCACGGTAAAACGCTTTTACTTTCTGCACTATGTCTTATAAAACACGATTGCCTTTCTTGGGGTTAGAGGAACAGATAATTCCTTTCTCTGCAGTGCAGTTGCAGTTTTTCATGGTTCGCACTAACCTCTCAGAGCACCGAAATTCTTCTAGTAGGCCACTAAAATGAGTAGACCATGTAAAACTGCTTTTTTTTTTAAATTTAAACGGTGCTTTTTCTGTTAGATTCGCCTTGATGAAATAAAACAGATTATGTGAGAGTGGTAGAATAAACAAATTTGTAAGACATGAAATGTTTAAAAATCAATATCTCCATGACGGAGCAAATTGTTTTGTATCAACAAGTGTTTCTTATGTAAAAAAGTCTGCTAAACACATTGGAGTCATAAAAATTGAAAAAAAAGTGGAAGCATTTTGAGAAAAACGCAATTTAATATTTCAACCACAAAAATAACAATGTTGGCAACACTGTAAAAAATATAAAAAATATTTATTTGGTAGCAAATTTTATTTCCTTTAAGAAAAGTATTTGACATTGTTTGTAGCTCTTTTATTCATTGAGATATTCAATAAACGATATATTGACTTTTCAAAAATCTCAAAAAAAAATGGGGGCAGCCCATGGGCCGAGGGGTTCACCGATTGGTCTAAAACTTTGGATTTTTGATTAATAGCCTAGAACAAGTATATCAGCCAATTTTGGTTCGAATCGAAGAGGGTCGATGCATTTCTCTGGTCAGTTGATATGGAATGACCCATATGCCATCGATCAGTTTGTTCCAGTGAGGATGAAACATCAATCACCTAAACCAGCTTGGTCGAATTCCGCTCTCAAGCGCCTAAAAAGAGTGAAGCAGGCAGCTCTTAGACGACACAGCAAATATCGCACCGATTCTACAAAATCGTGTTACGTGAAAGCGAACGCTGAGTACAAGCAATTAAACGATCACCTTTATATCGCTTATCAAGACCGTCTACAAAACAACTTTAAGTCCAACCCGAAAAATTTTTGGCGTCACGTCAATGATCAGCGGAAGGAAGTCGGTTTGCCCTCCACGATGACGGATGGTGTGCTTGAAGCTGATTGCGTCGCCGGTATTGCCGATATTTTCCGTTCCCAATTCAGCAACGTTTGCTCCGACGAGCTGCTCGACCCGCAGGATATCGCGCTAGCCACCAGTAATGTGCCCCGTCTTCCTGCCTCCGGAATGCATTACGCCATCACCAATGACATGGTTATTGCAGCTGGCAAGGAATTGAAGTCCTCAACGGGATGTGGTCCGGACGGTATTCCATCGCTTGTACTGAAACGGTGCGTGGAATTGCTTGCGTCTCCGTTAGCAAAGGTGTTCAATCTTTCTTTGTCCACTGGCATATTTCCGAACTGTTTTTTTGCTTATTTATTTTCCGTCGGCCTATTTCCTCACATGGTGACAATCACCGACGCCAGGGAGACGACTCCACCACCTGGACCCTACCTAACGACTCATGACTATGAACCGGGACCAACGGCTTTACTTCCCTTCCGAAGGAAGACGTGACCAAGATTTTTCGCCTCAGAAAAACCACCGACGTCGACTGGGATTGAACCCAGACCCACTGGGGTGCCAGTAGCAGTCACGCTTACCACTACACCACCGACGCCGGCATTTCCGAACTGTTGGAAACAGTCATATGTTTTCCCAGTATTTAAGAAAGGTTGCAAGAGACTGGTCTCAAATTACCGTGGCATAGCTGCATTAAGTGCAGTATCCAAATTGTTTGAGATAATATTTCTTCGGAAGCTAGAGCAGAGCTACGCGCACTATATTTCACCGGATCAGCATGGATTTATTCCCAAACGTTCGACATCCACTAATTTGACGTGCTTCACCTCTTTCTTGGTCAAGCAGCTTGAAAACGGTAATCAAGTAGATGCTATTTACACGGATCTTTCCGCTGCGTTCGATAAAATGAACCACCAGATAGCAATAGCCAAGTTTGATAAATTAGGAATGAGCAACAACTTGCTTATCTGGCTGCGATCCTACCTGACCAATCGTAGTATGTCCGTCAGAATCGGTGATCACGTTTCGTCACCATTTCCAGTTTTGTCCGGCGTGCCCCAAGGCAGTCACCTTGGGCCGTTTTTGTTCCTGCTTTACATGAACGATGTCAATCTCATCCTCAAATGCCTAAAACTTTCATACGCTGATGATTTGAAGCTGTTCTACGCGATAAAGCATCCACTAGACGCCGTTTTTCTGCAACAACAGCTGGGTTCGTTCGCTGAATGGTGTCGCATCAACCGGATGACATTGAATGTGTCCAAGTGCTCGGTGATTTCATTTGGCCGTAAACGTGAACTCTACAAATTCAGTTATGCTTTGGCAGGGCTTGAGCTGCAGCGCGAAACGACGGTTAAGGACTTGGGGATTTTCATCGATTCCAAAGTGACTTTCAAAGACCACGTAGCATACGTCGTGTATAAGGCGTCATCACAGTTAGGGTTCCTGTTCCGTTTTGCCAAAAAATTTAAGGATGTTTACTGCTTGAAATCGCTTTACTGCGCAATCGTCCGCCCTATTCTGGAATATTGTTCTGTTGTCTGGTCTCCCTATTACCAGAATGGAATCCAGCGTGTTGAGGCCATCCAGCGTGTTGAGGCCATCCAGCGGAAATTCATTCGATTTGCCCTACGTAATCTCAGGTGGAGAGACCCGTTCAATCTACCCAGCTATAGCAGTCGGTGCCAGCTCATCAACCTGCATCTACTTGATGGAAGGCGTAACGTGGCAAAAGCCTGTTTTATTGGCGATCTCCTGCAAGGCAACATTGATTGTTCTTCACTGCTCAGCATGTTAGACATCAACATACGCCGCCATAATCTACGCGCACATTCGTTCCTGAGCCTTCCAGCGGCAAGAACCAACTATGGACTCCATGAGCCAATGCGCAGCATGAGTCGTCTCTTTAATAGTTGTTACCTAGTATTTGATTTTAATGTACGTAGAGAAACAAATAAGTGTAGTTTTAGACGTGTTTTTTGTCAGTTTGTTTAATTTTGTGATTTTAGTTTTAAGATGCCGGTCATTGGGGCAAATATTTTACCTGTTGACTTTAATAAACAATACAGTAGACGTAGAATCAACTTTTTTTAATGGTCGATTTGACCATGATCATAGTCGGTTCAAAGCCACTATACTACTTTAGTCATCCTAACCCCCAATAATGGGAAAATTGAATATCAAATTCTTCTCTGTGTATAATTATCTCATCTGATATTATCTTAACAGGAAAATCAAGTATAATGCTTGTTTAGACTACAAAGTTATAACATGTTATAAGCCTATCTTGATGATAAATTCCTTATTGAAATTATTTGACAACCGTTATAACATGTTATAGCTCTGTAGTCTTAACAAGGCATTACTTTTCAAACCGAAGTAAAAAACTGGCCAGACTGAGCAGTAATAACATGTTATAAGCTTATCTTGATGACTAATTTTTTGTTAAAATTATTTGCCAAGCGTTATGACATGTTATAACTCTGTAGTCTGGTCAAGGCATAAGTTGCAAATGTTATCAAGTTGTGATTTTTGCGAGGGTTTTTGTGCTAAATTGTGCTAAAACTTGCATTCTTAATGCACCAGTGATTAGCAAATAATTTAGATATTAGCAAATATCTGCTATTCCTCAATATTTTGAAAATAATTCAGCTTTACTGGTGCATCTTCGTTTTAAAATCTGAACCGATTTATCTGATATGATCCAAGTGAAATGCAATCTGTCAAAACACGGTGTATGTAGCAATCATGTGTATCTGAGTAGTGTAAAACCAAAACGGTGTTTCATTGAATTACATAAAAATTGTTATTCAAATTCGAGAAAAAACACAGAAACGGATGGGATCTTTGAGGGATTTTTTTTTATGGCGTAGAACCACTGCGCCCACTGAGTTGAACTTTTGTGGTATACCCCTGTTTACTATACTAATTCGCATCTTAAAGCTAGATCACCATTTGTCAAGTGACCAGCCTAAGACGCGTCTCCCAGTCAGGCAAAATTGAGTTTATAAAACCCACCACCTTCCCAGGAATTGCAGTCCAAATTTCTTTAGGTTGCATATAGCCACTGTACAGAAATTTAAGTCTGCTCTTGTACACAGCATCACAACTGCAAAGCAGATGTTCCGAGGTTTCACGTTCCATGTTACAGAAACGACAGATATCATTCTGAACCTGGCCAATGTTTTTCAAATGATATCTACTCGGGCAATGTCCGGTTACTAGGCCAGTATAGGTACAAAGAACTCTCTTATTCAGCTCCAGAAGCTTTTTACTAATTGTAACATTTGGAATTATAAACCTTTTCGCTTGAGAACACTTTGTGGTGACCAACCAATTGGTCATCACCCTTTGCTTTTCCCAAGATTTTAATTCCATTTTTATGGCACAGTATGATATACCGCAGAATGGTTCTGGGCCAATAAACTGTGCATTTGAACCTTGTTTAGCAAGCTCGTCTGCCCTTTCATTGCCTTTAATGCCACAGTGTCCTGGAACCCAGAATAAACTTACCGAGTTCTCTTGGCACACCTTTCGCAATGAGAGAATGCATTCCCAGACAAGTTTGGATGTACATTTATAGTTACTTAACGCTTTGAGTGCCGCTTTTGGCTGTCTGTAAAAATACAAATATTTGCATATCTATATTTTCTTTTCAGACAAACGTTAACACATTTTATTATAGCAAAGATTTCCGCTTGGAAAACCGTTGGATAGTATCCCATCGCCACTGAGATTTCTACCCCAGGGCCGAAGATTCCTGCTCCCGTTTTTGTTCCAATTTTTGAGCCATCTGTGAAGAATTTTATGGAGCCATGACGAACAGCGGGACCTCCGACTTCCCAATCTATACGTGACGTTTCACATATGTTGTAAGGGATGTCATGGTTTTCCACAGGTTTCATCCAGTCTTCATTCATGCACATCACTGGCCCATTTTGAAAGCTTTGTGAAATACTCAGGTGACCGACTAAGTCACCAGACATGAAAGTTTTCAACCGTTTAAGTCTAAGCAGGGAGAGATACCTCATCGAATCTTTCGGTCCCTTTAATTATTTTGCTATGAGGTGCCAAGTGGATCTACACCAATAGCCTGTCAAATTTTGAAGACGTCTGCATTGAGTTATCTCAAATTATAATATTCCGCCCATTATTTCACAAAACATTGCGATTGTTAGAGCGGATGGGAGATAATAAAAAAACATTGTGTATAGGACCAAGTCTCCCTGGTTGGTATTAAACCGATGAGCATGGGCATCAATAGAAGCATACAGTTTCCAGAAGGCACGAAATGCATCTACGACGGACTCTTATTTTTGCCAAATACCTCAATCGGAATTTTAAAAAGATTAGCAAACACACTCAGATTTTTTTTACCGCAATCTGTAAAGTTTTACCGAATTCTCAACAGCTGAACGTTCGGTGATCCGATTATCTGATATCCGGTAATTTTTTTACAGATAACTGTAAAATTTTACCGAAATCCGTTAAATCGGATTACCAAACGTTCAGTTGTTGAGAATTCGGTAAAAAAAATCAGTTTTCTGTAAAATAATCAAAGTGTGTAGATTGCTCTTAAGAAGCTTCAACTTGATTGATACAGATATTAGTTAAAGAAGTGAAATAGATTGTAGGATACAGTAGTAAAAATGGTAAGTTTACGTAAAAAGAGTTTGGTTCGAGCATCGGCTGTGAAAGGTTATTTCGACGCTTTATTTTTCGGCAATCTATAATAAGGCGATAAGAGTGATCGAGTGAGCACAGAAAAAAAAACCACAATGCGTCTCTCAAGCGTTAATAAAATTGCCCTTGTTTTTGTGACTTTGGGATTGGCCATTAGCATCCATACCACTCGGTTCAAATTGGATTTCCAGCATTATAAATAATCAACTTTTTTTTCCTTTGTAAAAATCACCATCACACTTTTTGAGTGGCTCCAATAGCACTTACTGTTAGTATAAATCAGTTCAAAACAGAAATCGAAACAAAGATATAAACACATTTTACTAAACAAAGCTTGAATTCAGCTTATCGTTTACCAATATGAACCCTACTTTCATTTAATCTTGTTATCCAACATCTCAGTGATTTATTGTGGAAAAGCAGAGGTGGTCTCGGCTTCCAATAAACCGAGAATCATGTCAACACATTCCTTCCCTTTCCTTATTTGAACTGCATTTGCGCGAGCCTGGTGCCGGAATTGCCTTAGTTTGAGATTATCAGTTTTTATTTGGATACGGTAACAATATTTCAAAACACTAAATCAAACTGTAAGATATGATTAACATATATCTCAATAATACGAAACTACAGTACTGAAAAACGAGGTAACACTGATCAGCGGGGTAACATTGATCGGTATGGCCCATGAATAATTCAAATAAACATTTTTAGTTGAAACACTTTCATACTATAAACTATGCTTCTTAATCTAGTATTATTTGGCTTCTAAAAGCGATGGCATTGTTTTACATATTCTGTTTTTAAATACCAAGAACTAAAAATTTAGATGAGCATAGTTTTTCAACTATCACATAGCGGGGCAAAAAGCAATCAATGCTTTACTAATAGTTCACATTACAGGATAAGCGATATATTTTTTAGATTTGCTATGTTAGATAGGTTGGGTTATTGGTTAAAGCTTGTAATAAATTGTTAATCTCTACTCTTTACCAAAAACTTTCATGTATGTCTACTTTTTGTGCTTTTTTTGCTACAACTTTTTTTACCACAATTTCAGGGAATTTCTCAAAAGTTCAGGCAAATTTCCAGCAAATTAGAAAACATCCCATAAGTTTATAGATCTTTCCAGAAAATCATGGAGCTTTTCAAAAGTTTAAAGATCTTTCTAGAGGTTAAAAAAACTACTCAGAAGTAAGCATGGGAAAACTCATTCACTCTCATAAGCACCACCGATTTAAAATAGCAACCCCTCAGTTGTGAACAGAAAAGTGTACGAGTGTGATGTTTTCTATCAAACGAGTTTACACTAGTCCTCGAAAACGAACATTGTAGAAAGAATAAACAATCAAAACAGAATCATGCGAAACAAATTTTCAGCTAGATGTTATATCAAATGAATGCGTTGCCACTGAACGCAAGCGATTTGAATACACCGAATGAGATTATTTTGACTCAGTAAATGCAATCAGCTGGGAGGATCAGAGCTGATATGTGGTTTAAAATAACGCTTTATGTTTTTATGTTGCATTAGATAGCTTGCCATCATGTAAGATCATTATTTGAAATGTTAAATGATGTTTAAGGTAAGATTTGAAGAAATGAGTGTGATTCAATAAATCTCGCTCAGCTGAATCCAACTGAATGCAATCGTAAAAAATTCAGGGGGTAGAAAATAGGTAGTGAGAAATCGTCGACACTGCTACCGTCCGATTCATTTGCTGTACGATCAGCGGCCAGTTTTGCTCAATTCTGTTTTCTACGAATAGAAGGAAAGAGGGATAGTAATGATTAGAGTCGGAATAATTTCAACGTAGTAACGCTCACTTCTGAATTTTTATGCGTGTGAATGAAAATTAGCGTTAAGTGAACCGATTTTTTCCATGCTTTCTAAGAAGTTTAAGACACTTTCCAGAAGTATAGGGCACTTCTCAGAAGTTCAGGGAACTTGAAGGAGTTCTAGGAAACTTTCTTGGAGTTTAGGGTACTTCCGAAAAATTCTGAAAACTTCCCAGAACTTCATGAACCATCGACAAAGATCAGCGAATTTTCCAGAAGCTAAGCGACGATCTCAGATGTTCAGAGAATTCTCGATTTTTTTTTTAATTCTCGATAAATTTTTTTCTCTGGTACCAAAACAAAAAAATAAAAATATCAACTACTCTCTTAATATATTAAAGATTCTAAAAGGTTCTTGTAAGGTTCCACAACATTTCAGAGATGCTAAATGTTTTACTGAAATTCCACCAACTTTTGAAAATTTCCAGAAACTTTAAATTTTTTTCGGCAATTCAATGAGCTATTCCACTATTTCTCGTCTCAAAAGAGAGCGTGCAAACTTCATGATTATATCGAAACTTCCAATAAGTTTATTTAACTTCCGAGATGCTTAATCAACTTATTAAATTTGATTATAAAATATGTTTTCAAGAGTTTGTTCAGTTTTTCAAAGCTTATATAAGTTCTGACCAACTCCTGAAACTGCCGAGAAGTATAAAGTACTGTCTCAACAATGTAGAATATGTAATTGAATAATATGATGTTTAAAAACGATTCCTGAAAAAATTCAAGGATTTTTCGAACTTATTCCTTCTAGAAATATGTCACGAATCTCTCTCCAAAAGTGATGTCTCCCAGTGAACAGTGTCTTCCAAAAAGTGTATCAAAATTGGCATAGTAAAATGTATATCTCCCTCAGAACATAAGCCTGAATATCCGGATCCCCACCTGCCGAAAGTTTCTAAATAACAGGCTTTTCTCAAATTCATCTGTATCAGCAATTTCGAATGCCAATCATGAACCCATCAACAAATCGATTGTTCACTCTGAAGACTTCATTAATTTTTATATCCGAGCAATAAAAACACTATTCGAAATCGGAACTTGCCACCAAATTAGTCGTTAAATCCACGACAGTCGAAACTCCGGAAGCCTTCTTATTTCGAACTAGCTAGCGTTTTTTGGAAAGTACAGTAGCTGTCAAAGACTAAAAGAACCATTCGTTGCTCAGGAATGAAACGAAAAGGCAACATTTTCTATTTTCAAACTGCTGCAAGAATAGTTCAAAACATATACCAGATTTTAAACGATGCAAAATACACTTTTGATTGTTATTTTTGTATTCTCCCCAGCGTGGAAGTAACGGTCTTTGATGAAGTTTTTTTTTTTCCAGAAGCAGATAATTTTTCATCTCCATGCGAAGCGCTTGGAGCGGACAGTAATTTTATTGCTAGAACAAATAGACATGAAGAGAAAGTGTATTGATAGATCCGTAAGGGAACGGCAGGCTTTGAAATTGAATAGATGTAAGTTTGAAAACGAGCGGAGGGCATTTGAACGGTAGTATACGATCAGGCACATAACCCTTTGTCATACTACCCTATGCAGGATAGGCAAGGGGGGAAATCCCCTTGACTGACAAAAGGTTATGCAACCGATCGTGCTCTTACACTACCTATTGCTTGTTTCTAGTTCTAGCGATTTGTCCGTCTCCTAATACTGCCTAGCACGGGTGAGAAATTATCTCCCGCTGTTGGGTTTATTTTTAGCATGCACCGCCTATTTCACACATGCAAAATAGATCCGGTATTAAACAAAATTTACAACACCAGTGAAGCGATGTTTTTGCGTTTGGTCTTAAGAAATAAATCCAAACCCCGATTTGGACAACCGTTGAAGATGCTCTTACAGTTTCAATTGATGGTGACAAGTAAAGCTGGAAACTGGGAACTTATTTCATTGCAAAGGCTGCAACGTTGACATTGAAAAATTGACTTTTTTTTCGGATGTTGATAAAAAGAAGCTACGACAGATAATTGCATTTGATCAATTTTCCATGGAAGGTAATTATTTAAGCTTACTTGCAAACAAATTCTACAACCTTGCGAGCGACCTTCCGGCAGTTAACCGGAACATTCACCACGGTGGACAAAAACATGCGTGTAGGCATGTTTTTGAGTTCTTTCTTCGTTTTATTTATCAATTTTTCCTCAGTTTTCGCTACTAAATTTTTGGAGTAGATCTTGCGCTTTAGGTTCGACCAGAAATTCTAGATGGGACGCAGCACGAGGACGTTCGGCGGGTTCACCGAATTGGGTACCACATCGATATTCAGCCGCTCCATTTCCTCCAACGATCGCTTCGAGTAACATATGTATGTCCTGGGAAAAATTCAAAAGCATGGTACTTGAAATCAAACACACGGATTTTAAAATGCTCTTCAGGGTATATTATTCTATTAATAAATTGTTGAAAAATATATTTAGGGAACGTCCAATAATTACGTCACGCAAAAATTGACTTTTTATAACCCCACCTCCCCCCCTTGTCACTTTTTTTGTGTGGACCTCAAAAATTATTTGTATGGCTCGTCACGTTTTCCCAAACCCCCCCTCCCCCCTTACTGCGTGACATAATTAATGGACCTTCCCTTACAGTACACTCAATGAACCATTATCTTCGATTTTACGCAGTGTACGGCGAACATGTTGAATTAGGTTCTGGACGGTGTCTATGTCTATTTCTTTCATCTTCCGCTTGATTCGATTAACCAATTGTTGCTCATTGTTAGCTTCCCAGCCATTGTCGTACACCATACGTTTGAGAACACTCCAAAAAAATTCAATTGGACGAGCCTGAGGCACGTTAGGTTGATTGTCCTTTTTCGGTACAAATGGTATGTTTTGCTCAGTTAGCACATCTAATGTTTTTTTCGCTTGACAGCTTGCAAGATCCGGCCAAAACATGATTTCGTCGTCAGCGTGATATTTGTTGATGAATTGCTTAAATTTCGGCAAGCATTGGCTGATATACACGTCAGAATTGACAGCTTTGGCCTTGTTTGGGCGTATCAAGGGCGCCGAGATACCCTTCGATGACATGGCTGCCCACACTAACACCTTTGGCTCATATTTCGATTTGCTGGCATATTTAACATCGTCTGGTGTTGTTTAAAATTATGCACTTTCCACTTGCAAAATGCTCGCGACGAAGTGCACGGTAGCATTTTGGTATTTTTTCGAGTTGTTGCTGTGTATATTTTGGTGCACGCTGACGTTTCCGATAGATTACGTTATGTTTTCTCAAAATCCGATGGAATGTCATGTTTGAAACCTGAAATTTTCGTGCTAATTTGCCTGTTGATTGGCCAACCTTGTTTTCAGCGCTTGACAGCAGTTTTTTCGTTGTTCTGGCACTCAATTTTGTTGGGCGACCACTTTTCTTTTTATTTTCCGGTTCTATACCATAACGACAATCTTTCAAAACACGGTATATTGTTGATTTTGATATTGGCTCGTCTTTGAACACGCTCAAAATTTCACTTGTATTAAGCCGTCCAAAAAGGTTGGCGACTTGTGCTCGTAAATCCAGCTTGTACGACATTTTTAATGGAAACTACTGCGCAATTTGAGTTTGACAGTTCAGTAGGAACACAGATGAACGTGACAAGTACATTGGTTGACATCTATGTGTTTGTTAATGCTGTCAAATAAACGCTTGAAAGTATTCCCAGGACTTATGTTACACATGTTATTGGGCCGACGCCATATCCGGCTAAAACACCGCGCCTTCGCCCTTATTTTTTGATTAACGACGCAACTTCCGTTTCGTACTATAAGTTTCCCCGTTCACGGCCGGTCCAGAGTGAAAGAACAGCGGCTTTGACATCCCCTTCTCGCTGATTGCCATAGCAGCATTTCTTGGGGAACTTGGTGTGTGAAATGAACTTCACCTCGGAGCTCAGTTCCTTCAAAATACGAAGTGCCCTGCCAATCGTTCCCATCCAGAGTGAGATAGGTCTCTCCACGTCGTGATTCGCCGGGAAAATCGAGTTGACAATCTTATTCAGCCGCTGCCGCTGCGTCATCGCCTGCAGCTCCGAAACCAGTGGACGCGACTTCCGCTTCCTGACATGTATGTTCATATTCGCCAGGTACTTTTTCACTTTTTGGCCGGTTGAACCGACCTCCCAGTCAACCGCACGCAGCGATGTGGGCACTTTTCCCTCGGTCTTCCGCTTCAGCATCCTTCAGCATTGCTCTGGAAGCTCTGTCGCTCAGGGTCGTCGGCCGTCCGGAACTGGGCTTTCTTTCGATGCTCTGATTGTTCTCTTATAGTGCCAAGAGATTCCGTCGGCCGTCCGGGACTGGGCTCTCTTTTGATGCTCTGATTGTTCTCTTATAGTGCCGCACGATGTCCGTTTTCGACGCGGCGGAGTGCCGTTCTTTGAACGCGCACGCTTCTGAACGAAGTTGGTTTGTGAACACTGTTTTTGCCAGGCCGGTTAGAGTTCGATAAATAGAGCTGTCACATTTTGTCTGCTGACTCATGGGTTACTATGATTGATGCTGAATGAGTAGTTTTGTCAGTGCGGTTGAAAAATCGGCAATTTTTGTCCATTTTTTTTAATGCAAACGTTAAGTACTACGTACTCACCATTTGAAAAAGTTGGCATCTATCGTTTCCCAGAAAGGCGAATGGCATGACAACCAGCCTTTTTGTGTGAAATAGAATCAAGTATTCTTGTGTTCAGTATTTCGTTCCTGGTCAATATTAAAGCCTGCAGGTGTCCATATGGGTCCTCATTCATACGTGCAGAGAGTTTACCCTTTCATCCCAATTACTCTAACGAATCACTTACTTCTCTTTGAGAAAAAAAAAAGCAGAACAAAATGAGCAAACCTTGCTAGCAACAGACGCATCCAAATTTCCATAATATAATTTATTTAGAATCGCTGTACGCTTCCACCCACTGAAGCAGAAAGATTTGTCTTTTTCATGCTTTCTTCTCCAAACAAACGTTACCTTCCATTACAAGCCATGCCGATCGTCGTACTTAAAGTCATTTTTCTCCCCAAAGCTATTTACTTTCATCGGGCAGCTCAGATGTTCCCTTCTCGGTCGACAACAATCTGTTCCTATTATGCACTGCAGCCGACGCCGACGACGAAGAAGAAGACGGTCCGCTTTTACGAAAGGATCCCAGCCCAATCACCAGACAACCAACCAAGCGCTCCACCCCAGGCTACGAAAATGCGACGAACGAACATTTCTCCGCGGGCAGATTCCAATTCTGGAAACAATTACAGCCAAGATTACAACAACACTCTCCTGCTCCATCTCATTACGGGTTCTTTTTTTCTTTCTTTATTTCTTTCTTTCGCTACTGCCTGTTTTCGCTTGTTATTCTAGTTTATTATTCTCTTTGCGATTTTGCCTATCACTTGTGTCTCGATTGCTCGACTGCAGCCGCCAACCGCCAACATTTCATTTTTTTTAGGATTTTATTTTGAAGATGGAAAACAACTTGCGCTCTACAATTGATCCACTTTAATGGTGTCTGCTCATACCAGGTAGTTGCAGCATAAAGAGAAGACCTTCTCGAGAAATTTATTGACAAACATTCCCACCACTTCTGGTTGTTGTTCAAACACATGAAATACAAAAAATAAGAAGGAATTATCATCCATGGCATAAATTTAGCATTGCGACCACAACACTTCCCCTGTCCCGAATGAAGTGTGTCACCGACGGAAATAGCATGCAATAAATGACTGAATACGCCCACGGCGGCACACAGTGAGAGATGGGGTGACATCAGATTCGGTATGATTTATGAGCTGACAAATCGAGTATATCGATTTAGATGTCAGGAACGCAACCCCTCGTCCTGTTTATCGGTCGGTGCCATACGCAAGAAAACTCCCCGAGAGAAGAGTGCACCCTCTTTCGGAACGATGCACACCACATGTGTCTTACGGGAAACAAATATAGGTACGGAAGGATCATCGAAGACTTACGGAGTCATGCCTTGAACAGTAGCTAGAATCGCTATTTGGCCGCGGCCAGCTAGAAGCGTGCAGTTGATGATTATAGATTACACTATTGGTTTTCCGCTCTGGCAATGTGACGATATTGGGAGGGAAATAGTAATCTAGAGTTGGTGCTTCATTTTTTTTTGAGGAAGGAAGGATGAAAAAATAGCGCTTATCGGGGATAATCATGGGCGATAATGATGGTGTCAATGGCCATGCAAGTGAGTATGATTAATTGTGTATTTATGGTAATCAGATTAAGTGATCATGCGTCAAGATTTATTTGTCACACACTCAGTGCGGTAGGCTTGGGATGGGGTGCTTTAATGTGTAATCAATCGATGCTGCATGAAACTGCAATAAGGATTTTGCTTTAGTCGGACTCTATAGAAAATAATAAAAATCAATGTTTTAGATATACACTGTCTTGCAAAAAGCTAAAGTATTAAGAAAAACGAATCAATATCCCGTATTCTCCTTATTCTCTCCCTTCATTATTGTTACTATTTTGACTATGATTATGATTATGATAAAGAAAATTGTTGCTGTATTATATAATTAAGGTAATCATTATGATAATGATTTAAGTCATGAATACAGTTTTCATCATGATTAAGATGATCAGTATGATTATGGTTATTTTAATAAGTAGGGTTTTGATTATGATTAAAATTTAGATTGATTTTGATTATAATTCTTAATTTTGAATATAGTAATGATTTTCTGATTGTGATTCTTATCAGGGATGCCATATTCACAGACATGTCTGTAAATTTGCAGACTTTTCATTTTTATTGCAGACTTTTTTAACGATGCAGACATTTAGCAGGCATTTTATTTATGTTGCAGACTTTTACAGACATTTGAAATATTTTTTAAATTTAAAATACAGGTATTCTATGAAGTTCGGATTTAAAACGTACGCAGTACGCAGTATAGTATTAGCTATAGTATAGTATAGTATAGCTTTGTTGAAATGTTTTAAAATATCGTAGGTATCATTTTAGGTAGAAATTCTTAAAGAAACGAAAGCGGTGGGCCACTTGGATACACAATGTAGTAGTATTGTATAGGCTCTTTCCGAGGGTAACATGGAGTCCCTACTTATGGTAGTGTTCAATCCTACGCGTGTTCAAACCCATGCGAAAAATTACTGTCAAAGCGCAGAAAATGTTGGTCCTTTGCTATTAAATCACAAAGAAATTCAAGGTACACAACAATACAAATCATATTTGAAAAACTTAGAGACTTCCTCGAAAAAAAAATGTCTCCTATGGTCAGGTAGAAATTGCATTACCGAAGTTAAAGATCGTTTTTACCAGAATTTCAAGACAGAACTTCCCCAAGAATCAGGAGAGGACTTCTCTGAAGTTTGGAATATTTCAGAGGTTTTGGAGTTCTTCCCAGAAATTCAAGTTTGAACTTCTCAGAAGTTCAGAAAAAAAACTTCCCCAAATTTTAGACGGGAGCTAACCAAGAAGGGCACTACCAATAATTTCTCAAAAAATCTGGAAAAAAAATCCTCAGGACTATGCGTCATAGAAGTTGAGGAAAGAACTTCTCTCAAGTTCAGGAAATAACTTCCCAGAAGTTTCGGAAAAAACTTCTCGAAATGTTAGTTGGAACTTCCTAGAAATGCTTGGCAGCTTTTCCAAAGCTCAGAGGAGAACATTCTACATTTCTCAAAATTCTTTAGGGAGAAAAGAATGAAACTTTCCAGGAGCATTGGGGGCACTTCCTTCTAATTTGAGCACGAATTTCTCAATAGTTCCGGATCAAACTTCCACAAAGTTCTGGAGTGAACTTCCCAAAAGTTCATAAAAGGACTTCTCAGAAGTCCAGGAAAAACTTTCAGGAACAAATTTAAGGGAATTTTCCTAAAAATTTTGGAGCAAAATTTTCCCCGCAATGCCGGATGGGACCAATCAGAAGTTTGGAAAGAATAAGCTCAGGAAAAAACTTCCCTGAATTTCTGGAAGGAACCAACCAGAGAGAGCACTACCTGTAGGGTCAAGAAGTTCAAAAAAAAAAATCAGTAAAGAACTCCTCAGAAGTTCACAAGAGGACTTCTCAGTTGGAACTACCCAGAAGTGCTAAAGAGCTTCCCTCCAGCATTTCAGAATGAGAACTGCTCGAAGTTCACAACATCTCAAAAGTTATGGTAGATTCTTTTGATAAAATCAGGAAGAAATTTTCCACAAGTATAGGGGGATATTTCTAGTAGTTCAAGAAGGAATGTCTCCGAAATTCAGGAACAAACTTCCCAGAAGTTCAGGACAATACTCTCTGAAGTTCAGAAGAGATTATTTTAGCAGTTTAGAAAAGAACTTCTCAGAAGTTCAGGAAGAAACTTCTAGCAACTTAAGAAGATTTTCCAAAAAATTCTGAAGAGTACTTTCTCAATGTTTGGCAGAAACTTTCCTCATAGTTCAGGATGGGACTTATCAGATGTTTAGAAAGTACTATGGTCAGGAAAAAAAATACCAAATGTTTCTGGAAGGTAAGGTTGGGTTCTTGAATGTGAATTTCGAAGAAAATAAGAAGTGACTGCCAAGAAGTTCATGAGGAATTTTGCCTGAAGTTCAGGAGGAAACTTCCAAGAATTTAAGTAAAGAACCTTGCAGAAGATCAGGAGAGAGTTTCCCTGAAATTCAAAAGATAATCACTGACTAACCGAAGAAGCAGTCTATACAAAAATCATTCATATGACCATAATGATATTAATGATCATGATGACACTATATGGTACACACCGTCAATGGTTATTGTTGAATAAAAAAAAAAGTCTGTTGAATTTATCAAATAAAAACTAAATTTTGATTTTAAAATACAAAACTGGAAAGACCGTTATAGGGGGAAACAAAACTATGGAGAATTGTGTAATCTATGTGAATGCTTCAAGCTTCAGTGTCACTTTTAAAATATGAAACAATAGTGTAAAATTGCATACAATCCAAGATGCAGACATGTTTTCACAAACACACAAATAGCGATAATGACATAACTTGCTCTCTTATTCCGTCTTTTCGTTGAAAGAAGTTTAATTTTCAAAAAAAAAAAAAAATACAGACTTTCATAGGCATTCCCAGACATTTCAAATTTTTATCACAGACATTTGAAAAAAATATCTGGCATCCCTGATTCTTATAACGATTTCTATTATAATTATGATGAAAATTATGATTATGATGATTATTATGATCATTTTGATGGTTATGGTTGTGATTATGGTTGTGATAATGATTATGATTCTGATGATAGTTATGATTTAAATTGTGACAATAGTTATGATTTTCATAATGGTTTTTCATACGATTATGATCTTGATTATGTGTATGATAATGATTAGGATGATAATTATGATTAGGGTTAGAATAAGGATTACGGCAATAATGGTTTCAATAATCATGGTTATGAATACGTTTTTCAATTTCGATTATGGATATAATTTTGAGTTTGATTATGGTTATGATTTTGATTGTGATTATGATTTCTATTAATTATTTTGGTTTTATCTATTATATGATTATGTTGATGATTATGCTAATTTTGTTTGCCTTATGATTATTATGATTATGATCATGGTTATGAATATTATTATGATTATGGTTAGTATTTTGGTTGAATACATGATCATGATTATGCTTATGGTAATGATTATGATTATGATTATGATTATGATTTTGATTATGATTATGATTACTGTTACTGCATGCTCATTGATTTCAATAAAAAAAACATAAGCCGTAAGCAAAAATCATTCATGCCGTGGAAATTCGTCCTCAGTTGACTAGAAATTTAAGAAAACCAAATGAAAAGCAGGTGAAAAGGAACGGTTAGAAGTTTACATAATACGTTGCAATAAAGACTGGACTCGGTAAAAAAGGGGCACACAAAAATGATCACCAAAAATTCATTTTAAATCAAATACTTCTCAAATTTTCAGGAAATAAATAACAATATATTAGCAATGTTTTGGCATAATTCATTTATTGGATTTCTTCCCTCAAGCTGAATGCTCGTACATTTCTCTTAACAGTGCTCATGAGATCTTGGGCGAGGCTTTGTCCATCTTCCTTATACAATTTCTGTCAGTTTTTCTTCAAAGCTTCATCGGTTTTGAATGTTTTTCCGCTTTTCTTCAATTTCTTCTTCATTATCGCCCAAAACTTTTCGATCGGACGAAGTTCTGGTGTATTTGGTGTGTTCGCCTCCTTCGGGACCACTTTAACGCTCTTCGCTTCGTACCAATCCATTACAGGCTTAGCGTTATGGCACGAAGCGAGATCCGGCCACAACACCGTGGGACCACGGTGGGAGCGGAAGAAGGGCAGCAAGTGCTTCTGCAAACATTCCTCTCGATTAATCTGCCCGTTTATGGTGCCGGTTGTAATGAACGGCTTGCTGTACCGTCCGCAATCGCAGATCGCCTGCCACAACAAGTACTTCTTCGCGAATTTGTCCATCTTTCTCTTCCGGAACTTTTTCGGAACCTCGGGTCGTACCGACAAAAAACTCGAGGTCGGGGATTTGTTTGGTGTCCGCCTCGATATATGTCTCGTCGTCCATGATGCGACAGCCTGGCTCGACCAGCCACTCATGGTGCAGCTTCCGCGCACGCAATTTGGCCATCGTGTTTTGCTTGTCAGTCCAGTTTGGCGCCTTCCGGACCTTAAAAACACGTAGCCCAGCCCGCTTCATGGTTTGCTGGACGAACCACTTCGACGAATTGGCCTTTCTCCACGTCAGGTTATTCTTAAAGTATTGCCTTATCTTCCGTGCCTTCTCTGGGTATTCCGTTTTCGGTTTTCGGCCGCTTCCAGCGCGCCGCTCGATGTTCTTCGTCTCCTTCACAACACGGGACACGGTGGAATGGTGAATTCCAAGCCTTTTGCCGATCCATCTGTGCGACTGACCAGGATTATCGATCACCGCGCCCAAGATTTGCTGGCGTAGCTCTTCTTGTTTCGAATGCATCTTGAAAACTAGTTGTAAAATTTTGCACACATAAACATAACACTTCAAATTAGTATTACCCAAAATTTCATTAATTTTTACCCACGCGATGAAAAGTTTCACCCAAAACAAAGTGTCGCATTTTTTCCTAGTCCAATCTTTATATGTCTAAGAACGCTTCACGCACTCGATAATAGAAAAAAAAAACCCACACGCAGCCCATGAGTGAGAGCGATTATATCAAGATTTTCTTACTCTGTTTTGCTCTATGCCAAGGATCCAACTTAAGCGTAAGCGGTAAATGTCACAATATTATCTCAAAATGCCTCTTCTGATCTAAGTAACAATAAAGATGAAAATGCGAGGAAATAATGAGAAATCCCAGGTCTGAAAGGGTCGGGCTTGCAGCAATCAAAATTCAACCGCTTTTCAAGCTGTGCAGTACCGGCACAAAGATCATGTGCTCGACCGAGGCTGACTACCGTGCTGTTGGTGCTCACCTTGTGATCAAGAAACATGAGTTTTACACTCACGACTCACCAGGAAACAAGCCGCTGAAGGTGATTCTGCGTGGCCTTCCGGAATTCACTCCGGAGGCAATAATTGCTGAGCTGCAAGCGGCGGCTCTGAAACCAGTGAAAGTGTTCCCAATCAGACGTCAACAACAGGGAAATCATCGGGACCAACTCTATCTGGTCCATCTGGAAAAGGGTTCCGTCACGATGGCGGACTTGTTAAAAAAAGGGCCCTTTTCAACGTGATTGTCGAGTGGGACCGGTATCGCCCAAAAAAGCACGACGTGACGCAGTGTGGCAACTGCCTTGTGTTCGGACACGGAACTCGAAACTGCCACATGAAACCACGTTGCGGCAAGTGTGCCGGAACACACACTACCATGGATTGTGCACCAATGGATGAAGGAACACCCCCAAAGTGTGCCAACTGCGGCGCTAAACACGAAGGTAACAACCGAACCTGTCCCAATCGTGCAGAGTTTTTGGCGATCCGCAAACAGGCGTCCACTAAGTCCCGGCCTGGGCGACGCCGTCTACCACCTTGACTGGATGAAAAAAAATTCCCGACGCTCCGGTACCAAGTGCCAAATCTGTTGCCGATCCCATTGAATCAGCGCCAAGAAAACCGCCCACCAGGCTCCGTTCAGCATCGTTTCGCGGCAGCCGCCACCACCTTCACGCAGTCTCCTCCTCCAGGCTGGGCCAATCCGGGTTGCAGTACTTCTACGCAACCACCCCCCGATGGACAGCTCTACGACTCGGAGCAAATGGTCGAGTTTGTCCAAGAGCTCTACCGTCATCTACGTTCCTGCCGCTCCAAGGAGGAACAGCTCAAAGCCGCTACATCCATGACGATGAAATTCATTTTCAAATATGGACCATAATCACACCATCAACATCGTAAATTGGAATGCTTGTTCCATCCGGAACAAAACAATCGAGCTCGGTGACTTCCTTAATAGGAAGGCCATCCACATCGCCATCGTCACCGACACATCTCAAGCCCGAACTCAGCGTCTTCATCCCAGGATACCGGATTGTGCGACTTGATCGTAGCGGCTCTAGTGGAGGAGGGGTTGCGATCGCCCTGCGCTACAACATCAACTACCATCTGCTTCCGAGTCTTCAGCTGCAGTCAATCGAAGCCATCGGAATCGAGGTCAAAACTGTCATCGGCATTATCACAATCATCGCGGCTTATTGTCCCAAGCAAGCCAGCACCGCTAAGTGAACAACAACTGTCCTACGGAACGACATTCACAAGCTAACTCGGAGGCAGGGGCATTTTATCATCGCCGGTGACCTAAATGCGAAACACGAAACCTGGGGGAACACCCGGCGGAACCGGAACGGAATAATTCTGCAGGAAGACCTGAAAGAGGGACATTACACCGTCCTGGGCCCAGATACTCCCACCCGGTTGAGCAGATCCGGGGTTCATTCGACAATTGACATCTTCCTCACCAACATGGGGAACTGACCCGTAACGCTGGTAGATCACCTTTTCGTGGTGCGTTACGGGGTATCAGATCTACCATCGAACCCTAGTCTGAATTAATTCAAACTAGGGAACATATTTGTTTTTTGAAGTCAAAGGAACATATCTTAGTCCTTATTACATTTTATGTCTTATGAAAAATGACAATACTCGTTTTGCGCTTGTGCGAGGATGAGCTTGAAATAAGGTAAACATGGTTAGTCTTCATTTATGTGAATTCTCATTGTCTATTTGATGTTCTATAGTTACAATTGGTTATGACTAGGGTTCTGATGCATGGTCAGGATCAGATCACGATCAGGATATCGGAGTCATAGTTTGTTTTTTTTGCAATGAATATAATTTTGACTGATAAAGGGGCGCGCCTTTGAAGAGTGCTCTCACTCCTCAAAGGGTTTAAATAGCGGAAACTTTCAATAAAATTCAATTCATTGCCAACAAAAAAACAATTACAACTTTAACAACACCGAATACTTTATCATTTCTCAATAGTGATGAGGTAAATCGACATGCACTAAACAAAGGTTACGGGATATACTACAATAGATCTAATTACTGGTCGCAGTGGTTTGTGTCCCGAACAGAGGAAAAAAAAACGTGGGGAATAACATCGCCCAGCCGATCGTACACCAAGAGCTCAGCTCTGACCACTATCCGGTGGTGGCTGAAGTTGGCTCCTCGGTCAACCGGCATCGAATCACCAGACGGAACTACCATCGCGCCAGTTGGGAGAGGTTCCGGCAACACGTTGACGACAACATCGATTTCGACATGCACCTTGATTCGGTTGATGACATCGAACGACAGCTGCAGAACATCGAGCAAGCGATCTCCCAAGCCCGGGAGCAACATGTACCGGTGATAGATCAGGTGAGCAACTTTGTACCCATTGATAGACCCACTGAAGAACTTATTCAATTGCGCAACGCCATTCGAAGGCAATACCATCGAACTGGTTTGCCAACGCTAAAAAGTCACTGTAATCGAGTGACGAAAATTATTAAGGCCGGAATGGTGGTCCTTAAGAATAACAATTTTGCTAACAAGATCCGCTCTCTCCCAGATTGTGCAAAGCCGTTCTGGAAGATGACAAAAACTAAGCAATGGAAACTAAGCCTTGGCTCATTCCACCGTTGATCCCACCAGACAACAATGGCACTAAGGATCGCTTGATAACTCCTGCAGAAAAGGCTGCTGAGATAAGTCAAAACTTCGTCAGCTCCCACAATCTCGGACAAAACATAGTCAGTTCACACGAAGCTGCCGTTAGCGCGTTTATTACTAAAATCCTTATAAGCCCCAACGACTTCACGGAGGAGTTGAAGATTGTTGTCAACGAATTGTTGACTTATATCAAATGCTCAAAGTACATGAAGGCCCCAGGTTTCGAGAACACCATGAGCTTGGAGCTCAAGCAATTGAGCCCCCAGTTCTATAACCATCTGGCGATGGTTTTCAACCAATGCCTCCGACTTGGCTGCTTCCCCTCGTGTTGGAAGTCAGCTAAAGTCATCCCCATCCAGAAGCCTGGGAAAGATCCTTCATGTTCCAAGAGCTATAGGCCCATCAGCCTTCTCTCAGGATTATCCAAGCTGTTTGAGAAAGCGATCTACCGTCGGCTTCTTTCATCTACCGACGAGCTGAACATCTTGCTCGACGAACAATTTGGCTTCCGACGTGGTCGGTCGACAATTCACCAACTTAACCGAGTCATTAACATCCTCAGACGGAACAAGTCTGTTTCGAAATCATCTGCCATGGCACTTCTCGTCATCGAGAAGGCCTTTGATAACGTGTGGCATGATGGTTTGGTGTATAAGCTGCATCGATACAATCTTCCCATCTTTCTGGTGAAGATATTTAAAAATTATCTGTCGGACAGGACATTCCGTGTTTCGATGCATGGTGCAGTTTCCGATGCACAGGAGATTTCCGCCGGTGTTCCGCAGGGAAGTATACTAGGTCCACTTCTGTTCAACCTATTCACGTCCCGATCCCTGAAAATGGATCTCTGTCGTTGTTCGCCGATGATACTGCAGTCGTCCACAATGGTAGGGTAACAAGAGCGCTCACAGCGAAACTGCAGCGAAGCCTGAATGTTCTGTCTGAATACTTCACCGAATGGAAGATCTGTATCAACGCGGCGAAGACCCAGGTCATCCTGTTTCCACACTCCAACTCTCCCAAACTTGTTCCGCCTGAGGATTGTAAAATAAGCCTAAACATCCACTGGGCATCCGGGACAAGAACATCTGATATCCACCGTCTGGCCGAGATAAAAATGCTCGACGATCGCTCTAGTGGGTCTATCAGTCGGTACAGGGTACGCTGCCTGACATCGGATCACCAGATCATCCGGAATCTGGTTCCCCACCCCCAGGTTCTCCAATTGTAGTTTTAGTTGTAGTTGTAGAATTAGGTTATGAAATTTTACCAAATAATGCCCAAAGGGCTGATCTGAAAATTTCATGTAATACATAAACACACTAAACACACCATACACATAAAATTAAACAATGCTGGGCTTAAACACTTAAGATGTAAAAATTATGTAAGACGAAATAAAAAACAAATTAAGACAATTTTACTCATTAGTGTCGCAGGACTGGCGCTGAGCAATTCATCGTTGTATACCTTGGAAGCATTTTATACAACTTACAAATGGCTGCCGTCACGAAAATTTACAACAGCAGACGCTTATTATTGCATCATTTCATAATTGATTTATTTACGAGATTTTTTCTCGTACAACAAGAGGTCATATGAATTGCCAGTATTCAACATATTACAAATAAGAGATGAATATATTTCGCGTACGTATTCATGAATCAACGTTGGAAAATTTTAAAGTATGCTGCGTTATGGCAAGTATCTAGACATTCCCTATCTCGGACAATGTTTTGATTCTCGAACATAATTTTCCAAAGTAACGTTCTCTGCATATTTCAATACGTACTGCGATGAACAGTTATTCTGTTGTGTTAACGATTCGCGCTGGATAGAGTTTTACTTCAAGGAAGAAATAAGTTTATAGAAGCTGTGAAGCTGTTGTTGCATAATATACTTACTCTCTAATGCAGGTCTTGCGATATATTAAGACCGAGGTAGGCGTGAAATGGAAATTTGAAAATAACTGAAATAATTTGAACGCTAATAGCTTTATCATTTCTCGATAGGTTATCGATATTTTCGCTTCAAAGAGTTGTAGCTTTTCGCAACTGTGGTATGTTTCTGTTTCTAATTTTGAATAGAATAATGATCATGATTTAAGTTATGATAATGATTATGATTAAAATTCTAGTTATGGCTTTGGTTTTGATTCTTATTAGGATCATTAATATGGAGGTGATTTGCATTGTAATTATAGCTATCCCAAGTAACAATTTTGCTTTTACTCCAGCCTTATAGCACTCTTCCCGGCTTTGATGATAAAGCTACATTCAAAACTCTTTTGTCTACCAACACCTGCTATATATTTCTTTTGATGATGATGATGATGATGATGATGATGATGATGTGAACTACCATCTATTGTAGCAAGGCAACTGCCTATAGCACTGGACTGTTTTAATTAAACGATTTGATCAAGGTTGTACTGTGCTAATTGTTTCATCATGTTCCTGTATGAAGGGCCAAAAACGTATTCTGGGCCCGTAAGCAGATACACTTACGCGCAACCCATATCTACGCGCAACCCATATATAGAAAGAATCTCCTTCCAGAAACAAGTTCGCAACCACACCAAAACCGAGCCCTCGCCAATTAAAAAGTTCCATTAGATGGGGAGAAGAGCCCGCCCTCTATTCACGAAATGTTAACAACAGGAAGTTGGCAGTCCCACTCTTCCTATCCAAATCGCTTCAATCGGGTACTCTGATAGTCCCTCCCTTTATCCCAACATATGATGTTACATAAATATATGAAAAATTCAAAGAAATTAATATGATTTTCTTACCTTGATTTTGCAGTCATCTTACCTTGAAGTACCTTGTGTTAGCTTGTTTGGTTGAAAGTAAAATTGGTTAGGGTTCCTCGTTCCTCACTTACTGCTTCAACCTTCCTTTGATGTAGGGTCCACATTATCATCTCGGTGTTCCTCCTTTTGAAGAACTGACTTTGGTAGCGCATATCGAAACTCACATGTCATAAGACACCGCTCACGGCCATGGGATAGGAAAGAGAAAGGAGAGAAGCATTAATAACTGGTAACATGCTATGCGCATGTGAGGTTTTCATGGTGATATTCTGACAACGGCCATTCAGAATGGTTCGACGGATGCACATGAGAGATCATTCCCGATGAGTTTCCAATCGTTTACTCAGAAGACAGAAACATTTTACTACGTGCTACATTTGTGAATTTCAGGACAATGATCCCCCATCGCATCTTCAAGTGGTCATTACAAGCTGTCCATTTGGTTCAGGCATTTTTGAACGTTTATGTTACAGCCTATTCACACATGAAATCTGCCGCGACCAAGCTGGCAGAACGCGCCCATACCCCTTTCTGAACCGAAGGGCAGGGCAACACCTGCTATACACTCAGTAGCAAAAAAAAAGCCGAGCGAAATTTTCTTCCAAAAAACGCGTTGTTCAACCTTCTGTAACTTTGTCAATTATCAATATATTTGGCTGAAATTTTGACAACGTTATAACTAATGTTTCGACCCTATGTGACCAAAATTTTATATTGATAAATTTTATAAATTTGAAGTTATCATAACATATGTGAAAAAAGTCATTTTGGACATACAAATTTCAAAAAACCGTATTTCTGTGAAAAATTTAGGTAGCATATTAAAAAAATTTCCATGACTTAAAAAAATACTGAAATTTATGTGGACAAAATTTTAACGGTTTTCATTTAATGGTTTGGACTACAGCTGGCGTCAAAGTTGACGCTCGAATATGAGTATTTTCCTTATTCACCCAATATTGACCATGTTGAACTATCGGTGCAAATACAAAGCCGAGGCGAATTTATCTTATTAATTCGGCCCAAACCGGTATGATGACAACGCCTCGGCTTTTTTTGCACCGATATTTCAGCATGGCCATAATTGGGTGAACAAGGAAAATACTCAGGTTGAAGCCTCAACTTTGACGCCAGCTGTAGTCCAAACCATTAGATGAAAACAGTTCAAATTTTGTCCACATAAATTTCTGTATTTTTTTAAGTCCTGGAAATTTTTTTAATATGCTACCTAAATTTTTCACAGAAATACGGTTTTTTGAAATTGGTATGTCCAAAATGACTTTTTTCACATATGTTATGATAACTTCAAATTTATAAAATTTATCAATATAAAATTTTGGTCACATAAGATCTAAACATTAATTATAACGTTGTCAAAATTTCAGCCAAATATATTGATAATTGACAAAGTTACAGAAGGTTGAACAATGCGTTTTTTGGAAGAAAATTTTGCTCGGCTTTTTTTTGCTACTGAGTGTATACTTCCTATAACCCAAATTTTGTATAAAGTGGCCCACTCTATAGACGGTTGTGAAAACAAGTTTATAAAACCTTTATAAGACCATAAAGATTTTGAAAATGTTCTAGAACTTGAGAAAAACCTACATAAAACCTATTGGCTGCCATGACAACCCGCATACGGCCTAATGGCCACAGCTGTCAAACTTCACTGTGATATAGTGGTTGATTTTTGTTGTTCTGCTTTGTTCGATTCTCTGCTCGTCTGATTCATTTAACAGTAAATAATTTCTAAGAAAAAAGTAACAGTATTGCGGGAATTTTTGTTAGATAGCAAAATATCCCAAACAAATTGAGCTTTTTACAGCGTATCATTCTTTAAATCTCATGCGATATTAATTTTATGGTGAATATTGGCATGGTGAAAGCCGAAAATTAATGCGCCTTCGAAATTATACGAGTTTAAAACAACAAAAACAAAATCAAAACAAATATATTAAATAAATTTATCATGAATTTCCTGGAAATTGATGGAATTCAATAAGGTTCTCTAAATTAAATTTGAGGGCAATTATTTTTCCAATTTTGAACTATTTCTCATCGTTATGGCGATTGGAAAAAATCACAGTTTTGGCAAAGAATCAATTTGCACATGCCATGACTACGTAATAACTAATTGGCCATGTTTTTTACCGTTTTAAAACCAAATTACTTCCCTTAATGCCAATATGCCGTTTAATGCATTGACTGGAATCAACCGACCATAATAAGAAAATATGTCTCAGAATCGAACGAGTTCAGAAGCGGTTCACAAAGTAGCACGGATGAGGACATCTATTAGGATCTCGCGATCTCGCGACATAAGCTCTCAGCTGATGGTACTTCGGTTTTGCTGATCACAACGCAAGTAATTTTGGCCGGTGATCTATTTTCTCTTTTTGGTTGGAAGTGATTTACGACTCGCTTTCTGTATTTAATTACTCGACTAGGAATGGGATACTGGGATAATGAGAACGTTCCTCAATTCTGCTCATTGCTTCTTTCATGAAATAAAATTAATAATGTATCCCCAACATTTCAGTAGGAGATGATTAAAGTCAACAGTATATGCAAGACATCGGGTCTGCAAGACTCAATCCCTTCATCTTGTAATAAAACTTCGAGGCAGCTGTTGACCAAGGAAAACTTTCTCCCATGAGCCTTATTTACTTCGAACACCGACGGCGGCTGTGATGAGCAGGAACTGGAAAGAGAATCTTTGATTATACAACAACCACTTTTCGTGCGTTCTTCAATCTATAACAACAAACTTCAACGAGTAACAAGCTTACTCAACGTCAGGAAAAGTCTCACGTTTCCAATGGCAAATATTTATCAGCAAACTTTTTTTTCCGTAAAATATTAAATTAACCTCAATCGAAAACTTTTCTCATCATTGAATTTTTAATTGGAAAAAATAACTTTGCTTGCGCTTTGATCATCACTAATCTATTAACACTCGAAAGCTTTTCACTCGCTGATCCAACCATCAGACTGTGAGTTGCAATCAAATTGAGCTGTAGTACACAGACATATCTCTAATCAGTGGCCTTTTGTACCTTTGGCATGACGAAATGGAAAATCATTTTCTGGAGTCTATCGAGTGCTGGAAAAACAACTACCGACAGAAAACCACATCATTTCGAATTCAACAGGAACGCAAACAAACAAAATCATCAACATAAAACCATTTCACTCCCGTGTACAACAAAAGAATTTCTCACCTCGGTTTTGCTGGCAAACAGGGTCGCGAGGGAACAATTTTCCCCGACACTTTCTTTCGACACTCCATTTACATCCCAGTTGGGTAACGCGTCACCATGAATGGGCGTGGGTGGTGTTTCAGGTACACCTGCACATGCTACTGCTGCTGCTCAGTTACTCCTTGTTAACTAGTACAGGTCACAAATGTGGTGCGATGAAAAAGGTTTCACTGGCTGACATTCTTTTGCAAAACAAAATCAACAACAAACATAGGAGGGGGAAAAAAGCAGTTTCTTTGCAACAAAGGGTACCACGGGAGAGGGAATGTGTTTTGATCGCAGTCGCAGTAAAGTGACCGAGAAAAAATGAAAATTGGATGGCAATCGTCATAAACGTTGCGAGGAAAACATTTCAAGGAATATAAAGTTAGGAATAATAGCTTGTTGCCAAATCAACGGGAAAAGTTGATGCTGAGTCCTAGTTAGAGTTAGACTTGCTTGGCTCTATTTTGTGTTGAAATGCAGCCTTCAGTAAGTCCATCAAGCAACTGCCTGGTCAAACCGCTAGATTGTCTATCTACTTGGGGCGTAGCAACTACATATAACGCTTCCCCATTGATTTTGGTTTCCATTGATAACAAAACTGGAAACTTGCATGCTGCAAAACACTTCTTGGATAGAATATCTACCTATAACATATATTGCAGCCATTCCTGTTCCATCCGCCACTCAGGGGTACCGGTGATAGCAATGTAGCGCTCTGTTTCCGCTGTCGACTGCCACAACAGTTGCTGTGCAACGTCGCAATGATTTAGACTGTTTATCTTCCGTCACCATTTTGTACACCTGGCATTTATAGCCTCCCGTAACCTGGGCCCCTCCTCGGTTTTCCTGCATAAACAACATCTGTCAATACCCTTGCTGTTCCTTTCTTTGTGTGCGACGCCTATGCGCTTGATTATCTCTCCATTTGTTTGATAACTCGGGAAACGACTTTCAGCCACCCAACTTTCACCATTCCTGCCCCGAGCGATTTGTTTGCTGCCACTCTCGGAAGCTGTATCAACGCCACCTGCGTGCAACCGTATGTCTATTGCAACCTGATTGTCATCAATTCCTGCTTGCAATGCTCCACTAGAGTACGTTCCACCTCATCTATTGTGATCTTGTCCAGATCTCTGCACTCGACCTCCTCCACGTTCCATCTGCACTCCACCGTAGATTGTACGCAGGACTTTCCGTTCTAAAACATCATGGGCGCGTTGGTCCTTCCCTAGCAATGTCCATGTTTCGTGGCCGTAGAGAATCACCGGTCTAATTAATGTCTTGTAGATAATCAACTTTGTAGTTCGGCGAACTTTGTTCGATCTCAGCGTCCTTTGGAGTCCAAAGTAGGCACGATTGCGAACCATAATGCGCCTTTGTATCTCTCTGCTGGTGTCGATATCGGGGATCACCAATGAGCCCAAATACACGAATTTGTCTACTACTTCGATTACATCCGTCGATTTGAACTCGTGGTACGAGCCTAACATTGTCTTCTCGTGAGCCTCTTACCTTCGTGTATTTTGTTTTCAACGCATTAATCACAAGCCCAATCCTGCCAGCTTCAGCCTTAAGTGTGATGTAAGTTTCCGCCATTGTCTTAAAGTTACGTGCTACGATATCAACGTCGTCGGTGAAGCCAAATAGTTGGACAGACTTCCTGAAGATCGTGCCACTCATGTCTATCCCTGCGCTTCGAATCATGGTTTGGTCTTTTACACTCACTTATTGCGAATCGCTTTATTATCCTTCGGCAAATCCGTCAGCACTCTGGTTTTGTTCTCTTCCAATGCTTGAATCTCCTTGCATTTGGCATTCATCCATTGCTCTCGATCCGGTCGCTTGAGAACTTCGGCGTAGCTGTTCGGGTCATCCATCGTCTAGGAATGCCGTACACCAGATGCGTTTGGCGTGGATTCTGTGAAATCGTTGGAACCAGTCATTTAACTCGGTGCCGTTATCGCTTCGTAGCACCTTCAGCTATTGTCCCGTCTGCCGTTCCACCAGAGCTTTGAACCTCTCGTAGACCTTTTTGATTTCACTTCTGGACTTCATGGAATCCAGGAAAATTTTGTGACTGGCGTGATCAACAAGAGTTACGATATAACGGCTTCCACCGATCGATGGTATCTCGACCGGATCACATACGTTGGAATGCATTATTTCCAGAACATCCTCTACATACATGGAATGACTGGAACCGAAAGGACCTCTTGTTTGCTTACCTTGAGCGCAAACAATGCAGTCCGCTATTGTTTACGTCTGCAATTTCATTCCATCGACCATCGTGCCTAACTTCCTGTGTCCTCTATCCGGTACCATAGATTTGTGTTGGCCACCAGAAACTCCCTCCCCGATCGTTTGATGTTCAACTTGTAAATACCGTTTTCTTGCGCACCGGTGACAACAATATCACCATTCTTATCTCGAACTTCGCATCCATCGGCTTTGAATAGAACGATCGGATTCTTCGCACAAATCATGCTTATTGGCAACAAGTTCCTCGACAACTCTACGTCTTTAACTTCCAAGGGACTGTCATCTAGCTCAAGATTGAAGCTGCCCCTTGCAACTTACGTGATATTTTGTCCACCAGCAGTTCCGATCTAATGTACTCAATCTGAATCTTTGACGAAGTTCTTTGCCGTCCGAGTCATATCTGAAGTCGACCGGAATCAAAATACCACTCTTTATCGTTCCCGGATCCAACAACCAGAGATACACATAGAGCCTTATTTTTCGTCTTGGATGAACTTGTAGTCTGCTTCTTTGGACAGTTCGCAGTGTTATTCCCTGGCTTGTTACTAGCAAAGCCGATTCTATTTTTTTGTCTGCAATTCCCTTCGGATGTCTAGGTTTCTGTTTCGAGTAGTATGCACCTTCTTCTGTTTCTCTCTTTCTCAACAGTTATGTTAAGGCTCAATTTGAAGTTGAACAGTCATTTTAAGGCCAATTTGTAGTTTGAAGATGTTCATATGGATCACCACTTCGACTGAATTTCGGACTGGACCCAAAAAATGCACTTCACCGGATTGAACAATTAAGCGCGATTTATTTTTAGTGAAGTACAGATTTCTAGACAAATCTGTCTACATGCGTGTTTCATCGAAAAACTGATTATGCTGCTAGCAGTAGCTCGAAACTAGTACCAATACAAAGGCAGAGGCTATTCTGACAACAAGAGGATCTAGAGAGAAATCTGATCGTAAGTGTAGGTAAAATACAAATGCATGTGAAACGTGTATGATGTTTGGGGTGGTTCTATTTTTGATCCAGTTTTTAGGCTTCACTTAATTATTGATTACCAAAATCTCCTGACATTCTGTTTTTTGTTTAAATCATTCCGCAAATGACGCGCACTTTGAATCAACTTTGAGGTCGTGATTTATTATGTTTTTTTGAGATGGGATGGAAAATCTGCTAACAGCTTCCTGAAGAACTAAGGGTGTGGGGGTGAGGGCACCAACTCCTCGACTCATTGAAAACCCACCCATTCCTCGAGCCCCCCACCTCTCGGTATTACTTCAGGGAGGAGGCTAGTGTGCTTTACTACGCAAGTTAGCAACCTTGCTACCACCAGTTAACGACATTGCAATCCAGCAATACCACGATTTGCACAAAGTCCAAAAATGAGTGCAAAGCTTCATCAGCATAATTTGGCATACCCGGCAACAACCAACGCAGCGACACGGACGGCGATCAACATCGGAAACCAGGTGCTGACACGGCAGCATCGATCGACGCATCGGTTAGGAGTAGGGTTAATTAATATGAATAAAGTAGTCTTTAGTGATCAGTAATTGTAGTAACACCTTTTTTAAAAAAAACTCCCCGTACCCGGGAACTTAACTCGCATAATGTCTAAATACTTAGGTCTTTAGTAGTTAGCTTCGCCGACCTAACGCTGGTTTCGTCGAGATGCTCCTGGATCCAAGTAGGGTTCGGAACGTCTAGTGGTCCATCTAGATCGTTCGCGATCTCGCTTCACGACCACTTACGGTGCCTGCCGAACCTCGCGTCATATGGTCTCTCCTCCGATCGAGAGAGCCAGGGCCAGGACCGGGGTTAGAAGGTCTGGGAGTGCGGTATTACCCCAGGGTCGTCCCATGTCACGACCGTTTATGACTTCCTGCCGGATTCCACACCGTATGGCGCTTCCTCCGCTGTAGTCCGCTTAACCGTTAAGGAAATCTTAACGTTTCCAGAATGCACCGTGGGCAGCCAAAAACCGCGAGCTCCTGTGTCTCTTCGACGTCTGCAAATTCCGGATAGATGATATAGAGTGACCAAATATGTGTAGCTAAGCAGCCAGGAATTGCGTTAGGAAATTGTTGACCTCAACGAGTTTTCTGTTCATCCACAATGTAATTACATCCGCTTGTGAAATCCAAGATGGCCGCCATCGATGTTAGATAAATCTGTTGAGTTTGTACCAAATGAGTATTTCCGGAATGAATATCCGATATCCGACGCCATTTTGTATGTGAAAGTGACAGTGGTGGCTTCTTAACAGGCTAAACAAGGCTAAACAAGGCTAAATTTAACACAGGAATGTTTAATAATTAATAACATTTTGAGATCCAAGACGGCCACCATCAATCTATTCGTCTATCTATATACTGTCTGTCTGTCTGTCTGTCTGTCTGTCTGTCGGTCTATCTATATACTGTCTGTCTGTCTGTCTGTCTGTCTGTCTGTCTGTCTGAACCTTATACACTCGGAAACTACTGAACCAATTGCCATGAAATTTTGTATGGAGGGGTTTTTGGGCCCGGGAAAGGTTTTTATGATGGTTTAAAACTGCTCTACCCTCCGGAAAGATAAGATAAGGAAATAACTCCAGAAATAATGAAGCAACGGGAACCAAATTTAACTTGTGAGAGTTAGAGGGGAGGCTCTCATACAAATAAAACAGAAGTTTTTGCATAACTCAAGAACCAATGAAGCAAATTTGGCATGTGGGGTTTTCTTGAGGCAAACAATGTTTTAATGGTGGTTTAAGAGCCCTCCCTATTCTGTTAGGGGGGAAGGGTGCTGCCATACAAATGAAACAAAAATTTCTGCATCACTCGAGAACTAATCTAATTTGGGGATTTTGGAGGCAGGATTTTTTCCATGGTGGTTCAAGACTCCTCCCCCATTTGAAACGAGTGACGGGAGGGGGGGGGCGGCTGTCACGCAAATAAAATAGAAGTTTCTGGATAACTCGAGAACTAACCAAGCTAATGGAACCAAATTTGTCATGTTGGGTTTTTGAAGGCAAGAAATTTGTCTGCTATGATTCGAAACCCCTCCTCCTCTGTAAGAAGAGGCTCTCATACAAATGAAACACAAATTTCAACCAAACATGAGAATAAGGCAACTAAACTAAGACAACTAAATTATTAGGCAGCTAAACTAAGGCAACTAAAACAGAAAATGAGTATTTCGCGGGTAAAGAGCATGTTCTTATAGAAGTTTGAACCTCTTCTTAGACAATAAAGGGGCATGCTTGAGCAACTTGCAGTGCTGCTTTATGCACAAGACGTTTATCTAAGGTTATGCAAGAGAAAATTACGTTCAAATTGATACGTTACGGCGTAGTTTGAAGATAACATGTTTGTCTATGAAATTCTTCTACACAGAAAGAAACACCATGGTAGAAACTAGAGATCCGGGGTTAAATTAAAAACACAAACAATAATAAATAATAAAACTCTATAATCGAAGTCCAAAACTAACAAAAAATTTCAACAAAACTCATTCCGAAGAACAACCATAATCGTGACAGCTCTATTGGATTTTCATTCATTTAGTTGCAAGCTTAGCAAAGCTGAGCATTTTTAGAATAGACATGGTGACGTGGTACACAATATCCGTCGCCATTTCGGGTTTCAAAATGGCGGCCATTGGTTCTTAAAGTTGCTCAAAAATTACATAATATAGCTACTATAGGGACGATGCGTAAAAGCTTGAAATTGATGAGTGACAACGTTTTAAATTCCAACATCTGTTTTTTTTCACCCCATTAAGAATAGGAACAAACATTTTTTATTCTAGCAGCGACTCTAGCGGTCGTATTTGTAAACTATGATGTATTCCCTATAACAATAATAACATCAGAAGTTTTAGAGAAATACATAATCGAAGAATAAAGAAGAAAAATAATTGTGCGCAATCATTTGGAAAACCTTTCGTGGGCTGGGCCAAAACTTGCTTAAGTGTTGAGTTTTCCCCGAAATACCGTGTGACATGTTTTGAAAAAGTACAGAGACACTTTGTCGATGAATCGCAAGCCTTAAAGCAAGCGTCAGACGGGTACTGTCAACCGTCAACTGCGGAACAAAATCATCAAGATCATTAGAGTAATCCCTAACATGGCCAAAAAGTTTCGCGCCGCATGCAGTATCGTGCAACGGATTCGTCTCCGGGAAGGTTTCAAGTCATACCGTGCCTGTAGACAATCAAATAGGGATCAAAAGCAGAACAATGTGGACAGAATCCGTGCCAAAAAACTGTATAATCAGGTGAAATCTTACATGCCAGATTCGGATTTGGACCAAACTTCAGCATGCGACACATCGAATCACTAAAGAATTTAATAAAAATAGTACACTGGTGATTAAATTAAGTGCACATTTTGCACTTCAGGATATGTACTGGGTAGCTCGGAGAAAATGACCAGTTTCGGAATTGGAACAAAACCAACACAACATCACTTTGAATCACATTATAGCTCAATACTGAGCTGGCCATCAAAAAGTTCAAGTACCCCGCTGCTCAAGTCTATCTTTAAGTGTTGTCAAATAGTAGCAACTATTCTGAGCTTCTTCAAAAAATAAGAATCTTTCAATTTCAACAACCATCAGCAATAGTAGCAGCCAGCAAGAACATCACAAGGATCATAAGCAGTTTGATTGAATACCTACTCTGCTGAATCAATTTGGCTCCCTAATTCTCCAAGTTGTTCATCTTCTCCAGTATAGATATACATGAATATATCGAAAGCTTGCCCCGTGCTCCAATCTGCCCCTGTCTGGATTTCCGTCGTGGCTTTCTCATTCCCGTCAAACTCTATCCTTATCATACGTGAATTCCTTCTGAAACGTGAAGCACGGATTGTGTTTGATTAGATTTGAACCGAATCCCACATGTGACGGAATCGAATCCTCTCTCTCGCTCTCACATACACGGTATTTTTTCACTCTGCATGCACAATACGATTATGCTGGGTCCTGTTGGAGGGGTGCTCAGGTAGGAATTAGGTTGTATTCGCGATAAGAGTAGCATTGCGTTGAACATCATAGATTCAGATACTTTTAATAACTACGAACAATAAGCAGCACTAGAAGAAGAAAAATAGCATCGAAAAAAATTGATCACCCCAAAACGGGGAAAGCAAACATATGCGTCCCAGTACGACAAAGATAACGAAAATGAAGACAGCTTTCAATCCAATTCTCCAGTGTGCGCTGTCGTCCCCCCGTATTGTATGTTCACTGAGACGATGAAATGAAGACGTATTTCACGGTATCGAAACTTGTCTGATTGATTAAAACCTACATTGCCTGAATCTCAAGCGGAGCAGCGCTTTCATCGAAGAGAATTGTGTCACCGAGCTCAATCGGATGAAGATACAAGTGACGGCGAACGATCGGGTTCTGAACTAATGAAGACCGTTTCGGCAATTAATCCGATACTTACCCACGCACACAGGTGCGAATCTTCCAGGCGGATTTTAATTAGTCCACTCATCGCTTAAAAGCTGGATCACGTTCCCGTTCCAGGCCTTGCAACATGTCGAAAATTGAAATTTAAAAGCAATGATAATTGTTATTGCTTTTGAAAATAATCAATTTTAATTATTTAATGAAATTATAATGAAACGCGCACGCGGTGGAATGCACCTCGTCTCCTCATTTAGCTGTGTTGAATTGAATGATGATGA
The DNA here is from genome assembly GCA_034211315.2 of Aedes japonicus. NCBI lineage: Eukaryota > Metazoa > Arthropoda > Insecta > Diptera > Culicidae > Aedes > Aedes japonicus. Next base: position 46,367 of record JASCZW010001717.1, read on the forward strand.
TTTGCTGTGTTGCTCACCACCTACCGCATATCATAATGATAGCATGGAAATGTCAGCTAGCGGATATCTCGGGGTGGCCACGCGGTCAATGACTATGTCAGTATGTCTCACTTAGCCTATGGCTGATAGTGTCACTGTGCTACAGTGCATGAATAAATTAGCCTTTGAGAACTGCAATGAAAGAGATGCAAAAAAAAAGTTCTGTGACCAGTCATATTTGTCGGATTTAATCGGAATTCGATGGCTGAATGCTATGTTGTACCACTGTGGCCATAGTTAATTAAGCTTTGACATGGCGGGTTCTATGAAATAGTTCTATTTAACGTCAACGTCATCGTTTTATGAGCTCCAGGAATATGTTTTAATGAATTGCGATATGATTATTTGAGAATATTGAGGTGCAGACTTAAAAATCATGAATTTCAAACGAAAAGTAATTCATGTTTGTAAAAAGTAGGAGAACGCAAAGAAAGATTTCGTGTAAATTATTTTCTCAGACTCTTTCACTCATTCTTACAATCAGTAGCAAAAAAAAGCCGAGCAAAATTTTGCTTCCAAAAACCGTGAAATGAAAATTTGACAACATTATAAACCAATGTATAGTCCTTATGTGACCAAAATTTCATGTTGATAAAATTTATGAATTTGGAGTAATCATAGCATATGTGAAAAAAGTCATTTTGGACACAGCAATTTAAAAAATCCGTATTTCTGTGAAAAATTTAGGTAGCATATTAAAAATTTCTCCATAGCTTGAAAAAACAAAGGAAATAATTTGGACAAAATTTTAACTGTTTCCATAAAGTAGTTTGGACTACAGCTGGCGTCAAAGTTGACAAAGTATGATAACTTCAAATTTTTAAATTTTATCAACATGAAATTTGGATCACATAAGGTTTACACATTGTTTATAATGTTGTCAAATTTTCATTTAAAAATATTGATAATTGACAAAGTTACAGGAGGTTGAACATGGAGTTTTTTGTAAACAAAATTTTGCTCGGCTACTGAGTGTATGTGCTTAAGGACGCTGGCATGTGTCAGTCTCAGAGGACAGAAATTTACATTACATTCTGGTAGTGTGACACGGAACTCCGTTTTAGTTCAGCTGTTATTACCGGCGCTGCACAGTGGCACACTTCTGAAAAAAGACGGTCAAAAACATTTTCACCCTTTTGTCATCATTTTACCTACTAGGTGTCTTGAGAAGAGTTGCTCAAATTATTATTCCGGATCTTTTGAAAAAAAAAACGCCTAACCTTTCATAAGGGCTCAACTATGGCCTATGGCTGCTATAACTGCTATAACTATAACTATGGCTGCTGACGATGAGAACGATATCCTTTGCGTAGACAGATCCTCCGGACGGTGCTTTTGTTGGAATTGTATTTTATGGCAATGTGGCCCTGCGAGGATCTTAGGTTTGCTCTAATTGTTCTCAATACCTTCCAAAGCAGTTGCCGAGCTTAAGCTTCACTACGATGCTTACTGTGATCCTTCCGAACATTAGTCTACACACGGAAACGATTGAGGACACTGTGCATGGTAGATTTGGCCAAATTCTACGATTCCTCAATTTTCGAACCGGACCGTTGGATTTTCAACGTGATTGTTAAACATTCAGTATCCCTTTTCGGCTTCCATCCGTCGTAACTTATTCAAACCTACACAGATAAAAAGAAACATTGAATTTTCTGCGTTATGTAATGCACATAAAGGGAATGCTAGATTTGCCAGAAAATAATGGGATATTTCATGTAAATTTAAGCCAGATAACGCCTGAATCCAGCCTGTTGTATGAAAGATTGCCAATATTGTTGTATGGCACATGAGAAGTTGCAAGCAATTTCGTTGTTCACGCCTCCTTTAGCTTAGATTTAAACGAAGGGATATTTTACACGCTTGTTAAAATTAATTATTTTTTTCTGTGTAAATAATTCACAAACAAAACAAAACTTTTACCACTGAACGAGAAGAGATTCTCAAACAATCTGGTGTCAAAACATTTTAGTTGTAAAAGAAAATAAGCAATACGTCCAGAAGGCTTACTACTCTGCCGTATTATCTGGAGATCTTAAATTCTCTGAACCCATCAAAAAACGAGCAATTAATATGAACCAAATTAATGAGAACTTGTTGAAGTTTTATTGAATAACTTAATACAGGTTCGGCAACTACCCATTTTCAATAAAAATGGTTTATGTTTCACATGATGCGGCCAGCCCTGTTTCACTGGCATCTATGGTGTCTGTTCGACTGACGTTTATGCATTGGGAGGAACTGAATTCACAACGATAACTGGTAATGCGGTCATGAACTCATTGCACCGCAATATTCCCCTGTCAGTGTAGTTTTGGACCGTCTAGTTGTCCGAAGGTCCAGGGGTGCAGAGATAAACGGACTGGTGAGCCGAGCCGCAGTGATGTACTGCGGCTTGGCTCACCAGTCCGGTTTTTGTTCGCAAGGTCGCTCGTCAAACTTGTTTGCTGCCTGTCACGTTCATAATCCGCCCTCTCGGCCAACTGTTCCGCTTTCCCTCAAACAACACAAGGTTTCCTGATTATAGTGGCTTGTCCAGCTCCGATCACTTGCTACGTCGGTTGAACGACGCCCTTGGTACTAATACCAGGAAATGATTTGGCGTTAAAGTCTCTTGCTCTGGGGATTCAAGCGAAATGTAAGTCAACGGGTTGCAATTGACGATCGCCACTGTCAGCAGTACTTTACCTCTTGAGTGAAGAAGGTGATCTGCAATTGCAAAAGCCGTCTTCCCAGATCTCATCATGCGCTCCCATGATCCATCCATGTGGGGTACCGATGATTAGTGATTTCCCTACTGGTCACAGATTTGGTGAACGTCACCGCGCAGTCTTCGTAGATTCCATGAATTTGTTTCACCAGAATCGTAGTGCCACTTGTCCACGCTAGTTGTGACGAAAATCTCCTTTACTCCAAATGCCACGAAATGGTGATATGCCCCAACATAGAACTGTCAATAAGTCTGACCACAGATAACGCCTACGAACTTCAATGTAGTACACTGGTTACTACGCTAGTACCAATTTTAACAACCTTGATTCGCCACCAGCGCACACCGAAAATTATCGTTGTCTTCATAGGAAGATATGAAACTGCTGCGCAGGTCAATTTCCTCGTATCTACTAATAAATGCGCTTCCATGTTGTTCATAGACGACCCACTTTAAAAGGCAACGCACTACTGGTACTGACACCAGCCATTCCACTTCTTCAGAAGCTCATCAGCGTACATTCATATCAGTCTGATTCAGTTCTACAGATCGTTTTCATAAGGATTATACCGAGCACTACGAAATGTGCAACCATATGTCGAAGGTAAAGACGTCTTCTCTTGATTTCCAAACCATACGCCATACGCACTCCGAAAACACGGAGTTCTCCAAATTCATGGATATCTTACGTGGGGCGGCACACTCGCCGATGCTTGCCAGGACTTCGGCTGAGTTAGAGTATCCTGCTTGTCGGTGAATGTGTCTGACCACATTGATTAGAGCAACGGCTTCCTGTTCGGTGTCAACACTGTCCAGAAAGTCGTTGACGTAATGGTTGACCGTTATTGCTCAAGCTGCCTTGGGAAAGGTTGCTGCGAAATCTTTTGTGGTCTCGTTCTCCGGGAACAAACTGCGCAAGACTGGGTGAAGAGGTTGCACCAAAAGTTGCGACATTCATTACGTTGACCTGTGGAGATGATTTTGCATGAGGGTTGAGAAATCGTTGTGATTTCTTATCTGCATCTCGAATACGGATTTGATGGAACATCTCCTCTACATCAGCAATGACAGCAATGTATCTCTTTCTAAAGCGCAACAACACCGACATCAGCACCACCAAAAGATCTGGCCCATTCAGTAACATATCGTTGAACGATACACCTTACTGCGCTTCGTTGACTGAAGTTCCGCGAGTCTCATGCAATATGCATATCTCTTCGCCTCGTAGTCTTAAAGCTGCGCTTTTACCCTTGCCTGAAGTTCTGGATTCTAACTCAGCTGCTTCTGTAAGGCGTTCATCCGTCTTACTGTCATTGGGAAGCTGTCAGAAAAGAAGATGTGGTCGTCTTTCCATAACAGTCCCGTTTACTTTATTATTTATTTATTATTTATTATTGATTCGTCAACAGATAAAAATGCTTATCCCAATGACAATAAGCTAAACTTATATTACATACAACAATTAACATATACATCTTCGGAAACAACGCTTATTAACCTCACGGGATACATTAATATTAAACACGTTATAATAGCTGTTGAAGACTCGAGCCATGCTTAGCACAAGTTCGTGTTTGCCGTAGTTGGTCCTTGAGTGCCGGTTAATGAAGAATGATTGTAAACGTAGGTTTCGTCGTCGAGTGTTGATGTTCAAGAGACTAAGTAAAGTGGAACAGTCGATGTTTCCCTGAAGAAGGTCACCAACGAAACACGCTTTGGCCACCATACGCCTCCCTTCCAATAACTCCAGCTTAATGAGCTTACACCGGCTTTCGTAGCTTGGCAATCTGCGAGGGTCTAGCCAACGAAGATGTCGTAAAGCAAAGCGTATAAACTTCCGCTGAACGGCTTCGATCCTCTGGACTGCATTTTGGTAGAAAGGGGACCAAACGACAGCGCAGTACTCCAAAAAAGGACGAACCAAAGAGCAGTACAGTGTCTTCAGACAATAAACATCTTTGAAGTTTTTTGCGAAGCGGAAGATGAATCCTAGCTGCGATGAGGCTTTAGAAACTATATAGGCAATGTGGTTCTCGAATGACAGGTTGGTGTCTAGCATTACTCCCAGGTCCTTAACTGTTGTTTCACGTTTTAAGCGCGTTCCTCGAAGGATGTAGTCGTGGAGATACATCACACGTTTTCGGCCAAAAGAGATAGTCGAGCATTTATATACATTTAAGGACATTCTGTTGATCCGGCACCAGTCGTCGAACACTTGTAGTTCCTGCTGAAGAAATTGGGCGTCTTCTGGACATTTTATGACGTAGTACAGTTTTAGGTCGTCCGCGTAGGATAATTTCAGGCATCTGAGGACCAAGTTCACGTCGTTCATGTATAAAAGAAAAAGGAATGGACCAAGGTGGCTGCCTTGTGGAACGCCGGATGTCACTGAAAAGCTGGACGAGGCATAATCTGAAATCTTCACAGACATAGATCTCCCAGTCAGGTATGAGCGGAGCCAGTTCAACAATTGATCGTGAACCCCCATTTTGTCGTATTTGGAAATTGCAATCTGATGGTTCATTTTATCAAAGGCCGCAGAGAGATCTGTGTGTATGGCGTCTACTTGATGACCGCGTTCCATTTCACGGATGATGAACGATGTAAATACGGTAAGGTTAGTCGCCGTTGAGCGCTTGGGCATAAAACCGTGTTGGTCAGAAGAAATAGTGTGTGAATAGTCATGGACCAGCCTTTGGAGAACAATCAGTTCGAATAGCTTAGATACAGCACTTAGTGCAGCAATTCCACGATAGTTGGCGACGGATCGTTTGCATCCCTTTTTGTGTATTGGAAAAACAAACGACTCTTTCCAGCATTCGGGAAACACACCGGAAGTCAATGACAAATTGAAAACCGTAGCCAAGGGTGCAGCGAGTGTGTTAAGGCAACGTTTCAGAACAATTGAAGGAATACCATCAGGACCGCATCCAGTTGAATTTTTCATCTGCTTCCCGGCTGAAACTACCATATCACTATGGATAGTGAAAGCAGAGCCAAATACAGATAAGCGGGGAACATTGCTAGTAGCAGCTTCGTGGCCCTCGGCATCCAGAGTTTCCTCACAGAAGACACTACTGAACTGATTACGGAACAAGTTGGCGATATCCGCGACAGAGTCAGCTTCATTTATGCCGTCAGTCATATTGGAGGGTAAACCGGTTTCCTTCCGCTGTTCATTCACGAACCGCCAAAAGCTTTTCGGTTTCGTTTTGAGCCGACTCTGCAATCGAGACTGATGCGAGTTGTATAAGCGGTTATTGAGGTGTTTGTAATTGTCGTTGGCGCGTGCATAGATTGTCCTCGTTGAATCGATGCGATATTTGCTGTGTTTTCTCAGAGCAGCTCTTTTAACACGTTTCAAATGTTTGAGATCGGAATTAGACCAAGCAGGTTTGGGAGGCTTACGGTTGAGTTTCTTAGGCACGAATTGATCAACGGCGTACAGCAAAATACTACACATAGTCGAAGCAGCAAAATTCGCATCCCCGTTTGCAAGTGTCGTGTTCCAATTCACGCCGGCGAAAAAAATGTTCATTTGCTCAAAATCAGCATGGATTTTGCTGTACTTAGGTTTAAATTCCAGTGTCAGAAGCAGAGGGGAATGATTTCTGCAGCTTTTCACAAGCGGTGTCGGAGCTTGAAGAACGGAACATCTTTGGCCATATTCTTCGCTGATGAAACAAAGATCCAGCAAACGGTTATTTGCGTTAGGAATGCCATTAATTTGCCGAAGTCTGGCGGAAGAGTAAGCGTCAAGCAAGGAAAGAGAAGCCGGTCTGAATGACGAACAGGAATTGTCTGGATAGCGGAAGCCGTTAGTATCGATGTTCCATGAAATCGTACTGAGGTTAAAATCTCCCACGATGACGATATTGTCGCTGGGTCCCATTTGAGACACGATCCAATCCAAAGAAAGAGCGTGCTTTTCGATAAGACTTCTGTCGCTAACACGATCGGGGGGAATATAGACCACGCAAATAAACAGAGTCCCGGTTTTAGTGGATATCGCCACCCAAAGATGTTCAACCGTTGAGTCTTCTGGAGGCTTCAGAAGTCGAGATTTGAATTTTGAGCGCACGGCAAGAAGAACTCCACCACCAGATTTCTTGTTGCTATTGAGCGACGATCGGTCTAGCCGGTAGACATTATACGTGTCGTCGAACAGTTGCTTTGATGATGTGTTTATATTAAGCCAGGTTTCCGTGAAGGCGTAAACATCGTAGCACGCGTCACTGCATGCCAGCTGGTACTCGGCGAGCGAACTGTTGATACCACCTACGTTCTGGTAGTACAGAAGGGCTGTCAATGAGGGGGCAGAGGATTCGGCAGGCAGCGATCTGAAAGGTGAGGCAGCATCAGCCCGAGCAACGTCATTAGGTAAAGGATACTTGCCATAGATGGCAGCTTGGAGAACCCTGTCCCCATCACTAGACCCAGGGCCGGGACGACTTTGATGGCTGGAACTAGCATTTGGAACATCGTTGAGACTAGCATTGGGCACAGCTGAGCTAGGAGGGTCCAGGGCTTCCATACTGTTTGTGACATGCGTCCCAAACCGGTTGAAGTTACGGTCGATGAATGTTGATGACGAGCTTGGGTGAAATAACAGGTGTGTAGCGGGTTGGTGGACGTTGATAACAGCGGTCTAGTAGAAGCATCGACAGGAGAAAGAACGCTGGAATCGGAAGATTCATCAGGAAGAGTACGTTCTACAAATTGCGGTTACTTGCCTGAATTCGCAGTTCTCTTGAGGTTACTTGCATAGTCGTTCAAGCTCGCTTATCTTCTTCAGTCTTGTCTAGGAACATCAAGTTGAAGTTTCCTATTAACTGGAACGTCTCGAGAAGATCTAAGATATCTTTGAGATAGTCCAAACCGATTGCGGAGAGTTGGATGACAGTGAAGAGATTGAAACGAAAAGTCTAAAGTGCTGAGCCCAGATGAAGGAGATATACTTTCAAGCGGAGGCAAGATTGGTGTCTAAACTTCTACTAGTAGCAGTAGCCGTCGTACCAGCAGCACCACCAGAAGTTCCTTATGCCCCAGCTTTGACTAACGTGAAGCTTCCAACCATGGCTCTTCCCAATTTCCACACGACTTTCCAGGCGACTTTCCACGACACATTCCTGTCTATGATACTTTCGTCCACGGAGATCTCGTTCGTTCAAAAAGTCCGATACCTGAGATCGCCACTACTGAAAGGAGAACCAACTAATCTGGTCCACTCCATTGAAATGACTGCGAACAACAATGTCATTGCTTGGGACACGTTAGTGCAGCGGTATTCATATAAGACTCTCCTGCGTAAGAAGCACATCCGTGCTCGTTTGAATTAACCAAAAAATGCTAACTAGTCTGTCAAAGCCCTCCACAAGATTAAATGATGATTATGGATGATTTTTAACGACACACCAATATCTTGGAACCCGGCGAATATTTCAGTGCCATGCTCATGGAATTATTGGAAGACAAGCTAGATGACTCCTTTCTCGCTGCAAGGGAAGAATCGGTCACCGCCGAAAATGAACCCAGCTTCGCCAAAATGATCAAGTTCTTTTAAAGACCAGCTCGCATTCTTGAGACGATTTCGAAACAAACCTGATAAAGTCAGTGAGTCATTTATCTGTGGCAAAGCGTCCCAGCGATCCTCGTATGAGCAGCAACGCAGCCATTGGAGCCGCACCGAAAACCTTCCCGCTATGTCTAGCCTGTGGGAAGGAGAAACACTCGTTGACCAATTGTCCCGTTTGGTCTCCCAACATGGATCCGATGAATCGTCTGAAGGTTGTAGCAGAGAAGAAGCTTTGTAGTAACTGTTTTCGAAGCGATCATTTCGTTCGGACAAGTTCACACTTTGATTCACCCTGGGCCGTATGGGCTTAACTTATCTACTAATATTGTGAATACCGTGTCCCAACCAACAGTATCTGGAAATACAAATCCCGGTCCTTCCTCTGTATTCACCGCCGTTTTCGCTGTTCCACTCAATGAATCACACTCTTTGATAGCAGAAGCTCAATCAACTAGCGTTCTGCTGACCACGGTGATTCTTATTGTGCTAGATGCATAAGGCCAATAGCACATCGCCCTTGTCTTCTTGGAAACTGGATCCCAACAGAATGCGATTAGCGAACGTCTTTAGATTAGAGTCGCAGATCTGTCAACGTACCAATCGCCTGCGTAGATGGGACCGTTACGACAGCCAAGCATGAAGTTACTGCCGAGGTTCGATCGCGCGTATCCGATTTCCGTGAAGTGGTTGATTTCCGTGAAGTGCATGATTTCCTGGAGAGTGACTAGCGACACTCCATCCGTAACAATCAACGCTTCTGAACAGATGCTTCCCGACGATCTAACTCTAGTCGATCCCAACTTTGGTTTCCCTCGTAGGGTGGAAATGATTATTGGTTCTGCTCACTTCTACTCATTTTTGCAAAATGGCCGGTTCAGTTTACCCTCTGTTTGGATGGATTGTATCTGCAAAAATTGAAGAGACCAGTGAGTATTCCCGACAGTCGACAGCAATTTGTCATGCCACGACAGTTGTGTCGGTCAATGAACTTCTGCAGCGATTTTGTCAATTTGAAGAAGTTAGTAGCTCAAAATACTCCGTTGACGAGCAGAATGGTGAATATTTCTACCAAAAAAACCGTTTCTCGATGTGTCGTTCGCATGCCAAAATACCCCGCATGTGATCCGATGATTGGCGAATCTAAGGCCAATGAAAGACTACAGAAGGATTGATTTGACACTCTCGGTATCATTTCTCCATTCGTTCTCCGAGCGAAGATTTTCATGTAGCATCTGTGGCTGCTGGCACTGGAGTGGGATACCGAAGTTCCTCCAGATATGTGTCAACGATGGATTCGTTTCGTCGAGCAGCTACCACTTCTTTCCAGCTTCCGTATTGATAGATACGCTCTTGTTCCCGAGTTTCGACGCATAGAGCTGAATTGCTTCGCAGATGCGTCGAAAGTGCATACGGAGCCTGCATTTTCATCCGTTCCGAAGCACTAGATGGCAGTGTAAAGATAAGCTTGTTAGCAGCCAAGTCGAAGCTTGCACCATTGAATCCGCTCAGCATTCCCAGACTAGAGTTGTGTGCGGCTCTGATCGCTTCCCAACATAATGGAAGAATTTCTGGCAACAACACCGCTCTTCACTTTTATGGTATTGCTTGATGAACGAATCAACTTCCGGCAGGCATTTCGTACTATAGATTTCCCCGTTCACGGCCAGTTCGGAGCGAGAGGAGAGCCGCTTTGACATCCCCTTCTCGCTGATTTTCAGCCACAGCAGCATCTTCTTGGGGTACTTGGTGTGCACCTTGGAGCTCACTTCTTTCGCGGGGGAAGTAAAATACGAAGTGCCCTGCCAGTCGTTGTCATCCAGGGTGAGTTAGGTCTCGTCGTCCATCCACCCCGCCACGTCGCGATTCACCGGAAAATCGAGTTGACCATCTTATTCAGCCGCTGCCGCTGCGGCAATGCCTGCAACTCCGAAACCAGCAGACGCGACTTCTGCTTCTTGACATGTATGTTCATGTTCGCCAGGTAATTGTTCACTGTTTGAACCGACCGGTCGGAAAACCTTTGGAGCTTCTTGTCGCTGATGGTCGTCGGCCGTCCGGAACCGAACAATTTCTTTCTTTTGATGCTCTAATAGCGCCAAGATTTTGTAGATGCTGGAACGGGCGTATCCGGCGACAACAAAGTACCGCCAGATGTCCGTTTTCGAAGCGTTGGGGTGCCGTTCTTTGAACACGCACACTTATGACCGGAGTTGCTTCACACTTTTTGCCATCACGGTTAGAGCTCGGCAGATAGAGCTGTCACATTTTCTCTGCCGACTCATGGATTACTATGATTGATGCTGCATGGGTTGTTTTGTTGGTGCGGGTTAAGGTAATCCCATGAAAAATCGGTAATTTTTGTCCATTCTTTTAAATGCAAACGTTAACATATGTACGAAAAATAAGAGGGTAAGTCAGTAAGAGAGGGAGAGGGAGAGGAAGAAAGTGAGTGCGAGAGAGTGAGAGAGAGAAGAACTCATGTATTGAACACATTATATGGGTCTCAATCGAAAGTGCGTTTGTAAAATATTCTGATTCCTATGCACATGGAGAGACAAAAAGATGCCTCCTAGTTTCGTCGATTTTCACTGAATATTTCTAGCTTTAAATGCAATAATTGCAACTGGATGAAGAAAAATGTTCAATTCATAGATGCGTAGTGCTCAGTCATTGTTCTAGAAAAGACTGAGTTAATAATGCTCAAAACCATTCATTTTCCTTTACGTCCTCTAGATTTAGGTTTTCATTTCACAACCCCTTATCATCCCATAAATCGTAGTCTACGTCGAAAGATGGAAAACTCTCTTTGCTTGACCTCTTTTGATCATTCTTTTCAATTGAATACGATATTTACAAAAAATTAACAATAACGAACTGTTGTTATTTGAATTGGATATGGTTTTAATGGTTCGATAATGGCCAGACAATGTGTACCATTGGTACTTCATGTGCCTTTCAGAATAAATAGATCCCATTGTGATCCTTTGCCCCTTGTCCAATAGCTCCTATCCTCCCCGTGGTACCGACTAAGGAACGATTAACTGTGGAGAAAATCGAGTAATCAATCCTGGTAGGAGCTTGGTTGTATACTGACCGGAAAGGGGACTGCACTCTTAGAAGAGTGCAGCCTATTTGCGCGCCAGTTATCCATGTTAGGGCTGATCATTGTCTTCATGATCATTGTCCTAAACTGTGCTGGTGGGGAAGGCTCAACAAACTGCCTTTGAAAATTGAAAGTTGCAGATAATACAGAAGAACATAATACAGATACAGATAATGGAGAAGAACAAGAACCGGAACAACTGGCAAAAACCTGTGCGACCAAATTATGGAAGATGGGATAGCAAGTCACTCTGCTTCCCGGATTGTGATAAGAAAATCTGCAATGTCCTTCAAAACCAGAAATTCTAAGTCGCAGCACTGTAAAAGCTTTGCTGGAAAAGACAGAAGGTGTGGAAAAGCGAGTGGTTCGACATCGAGCGGGACGAGTGGTTCGATCTTGAGGAACTCCGTTCAACTCTTTGGCTTTATGGATGCAGATGAAGGACGGGACGCGGAGGTTCACACCGCTAAAATTGGTCGTCTACGCTGGGTCGTAGCGTGTTGTGTGTGTTTTTTTGCTTGTGTTTTTGCCTAAATTTGAACAGAATTAGTCTCTTTGTTTTAATTTTCATTCGGTGACTATTTCATCAATATATATCGAAATTATCAATTTACTTTTTGGTTGTCATCAGATCGCAACATATCAGATGAGATCCCGGCAGAAAATCTCAGTTTACAGTTAACCGTTACCTGACCCGTTGTAATTGTATTGTATTTTGACATTATTGGCATAACATTTTACACATATCAATACGACCAAATTTAGCATACTCAAAAGTAAACCGTATAGAAATGTCACGAAATTCTAGTGATGTTTTCTACAAGTGACGACACATTTTTGTTGACACCAGCGGTTTAAAAAAAAAGTTACGACATAGATTTATGTCACTTGGTTACATTGACTGCTGATCTTTTACTAAATACTGAATATTTATTCTATGGAATAAAATAACAACAATAGAAACTAACAATTCAGAACCAAACATTCCTTAATTATAACCAAGCAATCAAATACAGTCACACGCAACTGCTACACGGAAAATAATCCACACATATTTAGTAACAAGAAAAATTATGGAAGATTCCACATAATACTGAAATGTTCCAACACAAACCTTAGAGAAAAACAAATAAAGTTTATGTGGTTAATGATATGTATAAATGGCCATAGATTTTGAAAGTGTTTACACATTAGGAAGTAAGGACTGTTCATTTGAATTTGAAGAGGACACTTTTGTAACGCGATGAAAAGCAGAAGCTTGGCTCAATTTTGATGGAGTTTGCTTCATCGTGTAATTCAATACACTGACAGACGACTTTCATTTTTATCTGAGTCAAAACAGTTAAAGTTCAGCAAAATGGAGCGAATTGATAAGGACAACGATTATTCAAAAGTACTACGAGGGGCTGTCTTGCAGACCGTTCCTCAACTTGTGAAAAAATCGAACACTGGGTTGCACATAATCATCAAGAAGTTTGGAGTGGAGCATACTGTGGACATCTTCCAATATCCAGAACCAGAAGCGGCCCTGTTAACCCGCTAATCACGCTTCACTTTCTGATCCAGTTTACGGTTGGAAGATCCTGGTTTTTCATCCTCTTCCTAACAGTTCAGCCAAAGAACAGGGTTTCCCAAACATGTTTATGATGGATTTTACTCCCGCGTGATGAATTCCATAGCGCTTCGCTTATTGTCGCATGGTTGCACCTTTTTCACATAGCCGTGTGTGCAAAATCTTAATTTTCACGTATGTATTTTTCAATGCGCGACATTTTGAAAACGAAGAATCTAAACCGCACAAACAAATAAACAAACGAAAGATGACAATCAAAAGCACAGCAGGCTTTGATGAACACATGAAAACTAACACAAAAATACGCGTACAACGCAGTCGTATGGATAGCTTATTCTCGATACATTCCTGAAATGAATCAGCCTGACCATATTTTGATTATAAGTTTATTCGTTATTTGTTATTATTTCCATTACCAGCATTGCACTCATCGAGCGAACAATTTGATGTCGCATATTCACACAACTAAAATACAAATGAATTAATTATTATATAAAACGCACTGGCACGCGTTCCGATCTGATGAGAATGGCAACAGCGGCAGTGGTGCGTTTATGTATGATCTCTTCTTAATTAGACCTCGGATCGCACTGCAACGCATCAGGCAGCTGCATCCTCTCCCATTTGTATTTAAACCATCCACAATCCAATCGGCCTGGTTCTATGATTTGTTCTATCTATTTGCAAGCAATATAAACATAAACTCACACAAACACACACAGACAGACTCAGACTTGCTTCTGTACGAACATGCAAAAACGATAATAATTAAAATCAAGCTCGGATTGAATTTCGAATAAATTATACTACCTCACAAGTCCAGACCGTACGGCGCTGCATAGTGGAATACCGTAGGCTTTAATTTTCAAACGCATTTCCAGTTTATTGTAAAATCTTAATGAGTGGAAATGGGCTTCACATGAAATAAATTAGAAACACATGACTAGAGCATAAGTGAGCAGTCCAAATAAAAGCGACATAAAATAAATACTACAGGCAGATAACGTGTTCTACGCTAAGCTTATCTTGATGAACTAATATGATACGGTGAATGTTCTCGCATTACGAATAATAGCTGTGAGTAGATTTTAGGAATTAAGCGAGCTACCTAATTTCTGCTTCGATCACCTCGATAAGGCATATCATATCAGACAGCTTTGATCAGCCAATTGTCAATGATATCCAATCGACAATGCTTTTAATGGTTCGTGACTTTTGCTTTCGATGCTTATCTTATCACAACAAGTTGAATTGCAAAGCCAAGCAGTGATAATTTCAAGGCATTCCAATGCTCTTAAACTCATACAACAAGTGGTTCCATCACGAGACACAAGTTGTGGCACTAAATGAGGCGAAACACTGTCTGCAAGTGTTAATAATACAGGGGTCTTAAATTGTGTATACACCGCTTGACCCATTATTTATTTTTTTTGTTATCTCTGGGTTTCACTTACACGCTGCATTATTTGTGTTGATAATATGCTGCTCATTGGGTTCGTCCAAATTTTACAGTGCACTATGGTCGGAATCGAAGATTAAGGAGTTAACAAGTGATAAATTCGTTGTCGCAGACGGTTGGCGTCTTCAAATTATACATTTTGGTTTGTGTTTAATTATCGCTTAATTATATGAAATTGTTATTAGGGTAGTCGTAAATACAAAGGCTTACATTACTCTCCTGTTGACGAGTTTGTGTGGCCAGTGACCGTGAATCATATCATTAATTGAATTTTGTAAAAAGGGTCGGATTTCACCAGAGGTGGATAAATTCATGTTTTTCTTAGTCAACATTACCCACAACTTTTGAACGTTCAGATAAAGAAACATATTGAATGAACAACAATATGCAATTCGCAACAGTTTAAAAAGATTTGAAACAATTACTGCAACTTGAAACAATTTGATGAAACTCACTATCAGCTTTTTTTAGATGCTCCCTATACAGAACTCTTACTACAATACTGCGGTTTAAAAAGTGCTAGTAAAATTGTGTTTTCAGCAAAGCTGCTTGAAAAAAAAAATTAAATCAACTTTGGAGATGAAAACCTATAATATAAATCAAACACTTAAGATTGGAATTTTTAAACCATCCCAGAAAGAGAGGACACTCCTTCAGTTGGTTGAAATCTTGTAAATTTTTATTTATGTCAACTTTTAAATACATAGTATTCTTACATATGGTTTCTCATCATTGTTTATCAACAGTTCAAGAAAGAATTTTGATGAAATGATGAATGTCCCAAAAAATAAGGGAACACGTTTCTTACCTTTTCTGCCATTTGAAAATACATTTTTATTCCGGCACTCTGTCGGCTCCTATTTTTTACACTCAAACGTCAAACCGAACACAACTTGTAGTGAAAGTGGTATGTAATGCAATCTGGAAGTTCGGGGAGGAGTAAGGTCTGTATCCGCAACAATCCGGACATCTCAAAACACGAATAAAACATAAATTTCGCATTATATTACCGTCGTAGTTGTTTATTTCAGATTCACAGAATGTGTTTTAAAAATTCGTGAAGACAAAACATAGTTATTCGGTATTTGCATAAAATTTCCGAACTTTACGCTTAACTCCGTCCATTAGGGTTTGTACAAACTCTTCAGAAATCGTAGAAGCCGTCTTTGTCCAAATTTGCTGGAAGTGTCTGATGTCTGTGATTCCTTGCTTCTTACTATAAAGCTTCCGCTTCATCAGAGCCCAATATCTCTCGATTGGTCGTAGCTCTGGGTTATTTGGCGGGTTTGAGGTTTTTGGTACAATGTTCACTTGATTTGCTTGGTACTAATAATCCATCACAGTTTTAGCATAGTGGTATGATGCCAAATCGGGCCAGAACAAAGGTTTTTCTTTGTGACTTTTGATGAAGGGTAGCAATCGCTTCTGCAGACACTCTCTCTGATAGATCTCCTTATTGATTGTACCTGTAGTGACGAAAGATTTACTCTTTTTGCCACACGTGCAAATTGCTTGCCACACAAGGTATTTTTTGGGAAATTTTGATGCCTTCTTCGTTTTGAAATGCTGAACTGTAGGCCATTGCAGAATAAAAAAGCCAGCCCTGGAAGCTGCATGAAATCCTCCAGGACATAAGTTTCATCGTTCATAACAACGCATGAAAACTTCGTCAAATATTCGCAGTACAAACGTCGAGCCCGTGATTTTGCTGCCAAATTCTGTTTGTCGTTGTGATTTGGAACTGTTTTTACTTAAGTCCCAAACGTTGTTTTGATTTTTGGCCAAAATCTCATTTGCAAGCCACCGTTCTAATGGAGAGATTTGGGTTTTTCGTTAATATCCTTTTCAGCTTTCGGTCCATGACAGGATCAGCGCGTCCCATGTTTTTGTCACTTCTCGGTTTCCTCTCCACCGTCAAACGTTTCGAAAAAGATTTGAGCACATCGTGAACAGTGGATTTAGGCAAACTTTACTTAACATGAAATGTAAACATCAATCATAGTCTTTCTCATCATAGACTCTCAGCTATACTACAGTGAAATTTTTCATTCCTACGTGCAATATTTCAAAAGTTACAATGATTTGGTGTCCGGATTAATGTGGAAGGTGTCCGGATTAATGTGGATACAGAATTTATTCCCTTTTACCACGAAGTGGGCGAGAGGAGTGTCAGTTTGACAAAAGTTGATTTGTTGCTCTAAAGCTGTTTGATAACATCCTTAACCTCGCGTACCGCAGAGTTCGCCTTTTCTAGATGTGCCGGTCTGAACGTTATCGAGAATCATTTTAATTGGGCTGTCGTTTGACATTCTTACGGCATGCTCAGCCCACTGAAGTCGACCGATTTTAGGTCCTCCAAAAGCAGCGTTCATGTTTTGTGGCCGTACAAGCCTTCCGGTCTGATTAATGTCTTGTAGATGGTCAACTTTATAGCTCGGCGATCTTTGGTTGAAATTAACTAAGTCCAATGTAAGCACGATGGCCAGCCATAATGCACCTTAGTATTATTCCGATTGTTCCTGGCTGTGATTTATTTTTACGACTGGGTTGTAGCTGGGGTGTGACACATCCAAATCTAGGTACAAGATGATCCCAGATGATACTTCTAAGCCGCAGATGATTCGATTGATCGAGCGAAGCTTACCATGCCGGAAAACAAGTTCCCAGTGAAGTTTATAAAACTGATCCAAGCTACAATTGGTGGAGTGATACATTGTGTGCAAATATTAGAATATTTATTTCAAAGCAGCAGGGGATTTCAGATGGTAAGCGGTGATCTTTCCAGTTTGTTGTTCAACATTGCGTAGGAAGGTGTTCGTCGCTGAAAAAACAATGTTTTAACTATTGGACTCTCGTGATACAGTATTAATATTCTAGAGTCTCATATCCACACTTACTTATTTTTGCACGACGGATCAACCAAGAACCACGGGAATTTCGGAGGAATTCGTTCACAAATAAAAATAGACATTTGATTACCTTATATTTTCTGCTCTACATTTAAACTTTTATCCTTTTCTACCCCCTTAATTAAATAGAATAAAGAATTTTTCAACCGCTCGCGACGGACGCTGATACACTTCTCTCCTCCAAGCTTCGCTGCGCGACAAAAAAAGGTTTCGAACTTGTCACTCGATGCGTTGCCAAACTGATCGCAGTCGTCGGTCGGGTGCGAAAAATCACTACACAGAAAAACTTTGAGCTGTCAGGATGCAGCCCGAACATCATCCCCGGCAGCCAAGCTTCCAGACTTGCGGCGGTAAGTTATCTTCCTTAACCATTACAACCATTCCAGGACGAACTTTTGAAGTCATCTTGGTTCACTTGTTTCGTACCTGAAGTTCCACCAGATACTCCCGATACCAACGGTTCCATAAGTTGCCTCGAAGAAATTGCACGTACTGCCAGCGGGACAGCCTGTTGACTGGAATTTCCTCGTACGCTGGCTCCGGTATCGCGGTCAATGGCCGGTCAACCAAAAAATGACCTGGTGTGAGGGGTTCCGGATCCATGGCATCTTCCGAATGGGCATAAAGAGGCCGCGAATTTAGAAGGGCCTCGATTTGGCATAAAAGCGTTGAACCCTCTTACCTGAGCGGCCTTTCCCTAATGACGAAAGGGCAGGCAAAGTCCAACCCAACCCGTTGAAATGCTGGAGCTGGGTCATTGCGACTCGATGGAAGATCTCCCATGAACTGCTCGACGGTCCTGGGATTTACCTTGAAGCAGCGGACACAGCTTCGTGTAATTTTGCGCACCGCAGAGCGACCATGCACAATCCAAAATTGTCTGCGCAAGCAATGCTGTAGGACCAATGTGCAAGTTTTCTCGGTGGACGCACCTGATGAAACTTTCCACCACAGCGTTTCGGTTGGGTAGAATCCATTCGTGTTTGCTCGTGTACGACAGCTTTGAGTGACGCAAACGGCCACCCACACGCAAGACTCCTTCATCAAAATATGGACTTGCCTATTTCTGTCAACTTGCCTATTTCTGTCGCAAATTCTTGACGTTGCACGACACGTACTGTTACCTCCATCGCCGATTGCATCTCGGGAATGGTTGAAAATGTTGATAAAGGGCGATACGGTCAAAATTTGGTCAATATCAACTTGACGTATTTCTTTCAATTTTGCATTTAAAAAACCTGAACACCCCTCATTTTGAAGGTGTGTGTGTGTAGAATGTTGCTCCTATTTTGATTTTGGAATTTACTCTTCAGTTGTCAAAATGCCGTCCAAGCAAGAAGAGCAGCGTATCAAAATTTTGCTCGCGCATCGCGAAAATCCGAGCAACTCGCACACAAAGTTGGTAAAATCGCTAAAAGTTACCAAATCAACCGTTACAAATGTAATTAAAGTGTTTGGGGAACGTTTGTCGACAGCCAGGAAGTCTGGATCGGGGGGAAATCGAAAACCGGAAGCCGCTGAGACGACAAAGAGAGTTGCCGGTAGTTTCAAGCGAAACCCTAACCTATCTCTCCGAGATGCCGCAAATAAGCTACAACCGTGCATCGAGCCAAAAAACGAGCCGGACTATCGACTTACAAGAAGGTAGTGACTCCAAATCGCGATGATAATCAAAATACGACGGCCAAAGCGCGATCCCGGAGGCTGTACACGACGATGCTGACGAAGTTTGACTGCGTGGTAATGGACGACGAAACCTACGTCAAAGCCGACTACAAGCAGCTTCCGGGACAGGAGTTTTATACGGCAAAAGGAAGGGGAAAGGTAGCAGATATTTTCAAGCACACGAAACTGTCAAAGTTCGCAAAGAAATATCTGGCTTGGCAAGCCATCTGTACCTGTGGCTTGAAAAGCAGCATTTTCATAGCTTCCGGGACTGTCAACCGAGAAATTTACGTGAAAGAGTGTTTGAATAAAGGTCTGCTGCCTTTCCTGAAGAAACACGGTTGTTCCGTACTGTTTTGGCCGGATTTGGCATCTTGCCATTACGGTAAAAAGGCCATGGAGTGGTACGCCGCCAACAACGTGCAGGTGGTTCCCAAGGACAAGAACCCTCCCAACACGCCAGAGCTCCGCCCAATTGAGAAATACTGGGCTATTGTCAAGCGGAACCTAAAGAAGACCAAAAAAACTGCTAAGGACGAGCAGCAGTTCAAGACAAACTGGCTTTCTGCGACGAAGAAGGTGGACAAGGTGGCTGTACAAAATCTGATGGCAGGAGTCAAGCGTAAGGCCCGGCAATTCGGATTTGGAAAAACGGAAGCCTAACTGAATATTTGTCCTGAATTTTATACTAATTGAACTTGAAAAAGAAATTTAATTTGATTTTTTAAATAAACGATTTCACCGATTTACACGCGTTTTCCCTTGACCAAATTTTGACCGTATCACCCTTTAAGATGCGCTTCTCCTTTCTTTCCTTGCAGTTCCTGCAGAAGCGCAGCACATAAGCCACCACTCGTTGCAGCTTCCGAAAACTTTCGAACTTCTCAAACACAGGTAGCACTTCTAGCTCCACCATCGTGCTTGCGACGACGGCAGGCTTGAGCTCAGGAACATCTTCATCCAGCAAGGGTGCCGGATTGTCAACTTGATAAATTTCTTCTCTCAAAAATGCTGGACCATTCCACCAAAGACCACTACAGGACAACTTTTCGGCGGAAAGTCCGCGGGACACTATGTCGGCAGGATTGTCTGCAGTGTTCACATATCGCCACTCAAAGTCATTTCAGTTAGAGGTAATCTCACTTACTCTGTTTCGTACAAATACCTCCAACTGTTCGGGTTTTTCTTCAGCCACGCAAGCACAATTTGATCGTCCGACCATAGAATCACTTGTCGGAATGGCATCTTCAATGTGGCCGTAACCTTTATCACCAAACGATGTAGCAGTACTGCCGCCAAGAGTTCTTTGCGTGGAATCGTTAGCATTGATTTAGGCACTATCTTCGACTTGGCAGTCAAAATCTTCACCACATGTTGCTTTCCCGGAACGATGGATCTTATGTAGACGCAGGCTCCATACGCTTCCAGAGAGGCATCTCCAAAGCCGTAGATTTCAAAAGCACTAGCTTCCGGTGCCACTACTTGACGAGGAATCTGTATCTTTTTCGCATCACTCAAACACTTTATGAAGTAATTCCAACACTTCGTTAGCTCTTCATTCAGTTCTTCATCCCAATCGATCTTCTCACACCATACCTTCTTCATCAGCATCTTCCCGACGACAATCACTGGCGCAGCCAACCCCAGCGGATCGAACATGCTTGCAACCAACGACAACACTTGACGCTTCGTCGGCTTATCGATGTCAGAAGACGGCTTTGCGACGAAAACCAGTTCATCGGTAGACGGATTCCACAACCGGCCAAGATCACGTCATTTACTCCCATTTTTTAATTTTGGTATCTTAAACAACGGAAAATTAGAAGATTACCAATCGTGTCCGGAACCAAATTATACAAATGGGTGACTCTGGAAACTTCTCTGCTGCGCAAATCAAGCAAGAAATTGGGCGAAAGCCATTTTTAGGAGGCGTGTAGGGCAGATTCTACATGGATGTGGTCACTTAAAGTACACAAAAAAGCAAAGAAAAAAAACAATCTTTAACGTCGACCTTAACGGCCTAGACTGCATCACATATTATTGGCACGATTTGAGGAAATCTCCGCAGGTTAAGTTGAGCAGGAATTTTGGAGGTGGCACTTCAATGTCTTGAGCCGCTTTTTCGATCCATGGAAAGACCCTTATTGCCACCATTTCGACCAGGATGAATTCGAAAAAGTACTTGGAGCTTCTGGAAGATGTTTTGATCCCGTTTACTGAAGACGTTATGCCGGAAAATTTCGTATTTCAATGAAATGGTTTCCTGAACGAGACATCAGTCTTCGGGATTGGCCAGCTCGTAGTCCGGATCTAAATCCTATCGATAACTTGTGGGGCATCCTGGCACGACAGGTTTACAAAGGTGGAAGGCAGTTTAAAACAGTTCGTGAACTTGAGTCAGCCGTATTAGAAGCCTGGAGCTTGATACCTGTTAAAACTCTGCAGAAGCTGGTGAAATCAATGTCGAACAGAATTTTCAAAACTATTCAGAAAAACGGAAAGCAAACGAAGTATTAGCTATTGTTTATTGTTGATTTTTGAACTGTGAATTCGATTTGGTCAATAAAACTACAAGTGCGTTCAAACGAATACCCCAAATCACCTTTTTTGGAATTTTTTCAAAAGTCATTATGAACTTCCAATCAAATTGTGCTCTGAAATACGAAACTTCTGATAGGCTTTGACAAACTATATATGATTTTTCGTCCCGATCTTTAGTGTTGAAAATGAATACACCAACATCCGTCGAAGAATATGTTGGCAGATTCTCCAACTACCAGCAGATGTTACGCACCACTGCCTGCTAGCGACATTACTTCGGAAATCTTCTACTACCAAAAGCTCAGTGAATTGTTTCGTCACCGTTAGCAGCAGCCGAACTTTGGAATGCTGAACTTGGACTCGTTCGATTGGTTCAAAAGGACTGTTTTGCCGCGGATGGAAGGCACTGGAAACAAACAAAATGGTCTCCCCGGAATCGTGGCTTCGCTGATTCAGTCCGATGATATCTTCTGGCAAAGTCATCCACATTGATGGACGGTTGAGTCAATCCGCACAACCTTATGAGTCAAATACTTCTTCCTGGATCACAACCGTTTACGACACTTTTCGTTCGCTGTCAACATGAACGTCTTCTGCATGCAGATGTTCAACTTCTGATCAACACTTTTCGGCAGCGGTTTTGGATTCTGGGTGGCAGAAATGTCACACGTCGAATTATTCGTAATTGCGTCACGTGTTTCCGAGCACAGCCGAAAGCTGTAGAGCAGTTCATGGCATGTCTCCGCTTCAAGACCATTCACCATTGTTGGTGTTGATGTCTGGGGATCAATTTACCTCAGCCCTCGTCTCCGGAGAGATGCACCCCTCAAAGCATACGTTGCATTGTTCACCTTCAGCAAGAAAGTCGTTCACTTGGAGCTCGTCGTAGACCTTAGTACTGCCAAGTTTCTACAGGCTTTTCGACGCTTCGTGTCTCTGAGAGGTTTGTGCTCAGACGTCTACAGCGACAACGGTGAAAACTTAGTTGGTGTTGCCAACGAAATTCGAAAGTTACTACGGGACAAGGACTTCCAGCATTCTTTTGCCAATGAATGTGCTACCAACGAAAATCGCTGACACTTCAACCCGCCTCGTGGTTCACACTTCGGAGGATTATGGGAAGCGGCAATAAAATCTGCGCAGAAGCACTTCATTTGTGTACGAGGCGACCACACGCTAGCCTTCAAAAACTATGGAGACACTTCTCGTACAGATCGAAGCCTGTCTTAATTCGCGACCGCTTACCAAACTATCTGAGGATCCTTCGGATCGCCAAGCGTTCACTCCGGGCCACTTTTTGATCAGTTCTTCTCTTCAGTCCGTCCCAAACGTCGACTACGATTCGATGGCATCAATGGCATCTGATTCAGAAACTGTTTCAAGATGTCTGGAAACGCTGGCATGTATGGGGCGACCTCGGCGCATTGGTAAACATCCATACTTCTCACGCCAAAGTCACGAGTTCGAATCTCACCCCTGGAGAAGTTACGAAATGCCCAAAAGTGGTGTTTGAGTGACTACGACGAGAGATAAACCAGCCCGAGGCTGAAAATCTCGATAATCAAGAAACAAAAAAAAAACGCTGGCATGGGGAACACCTTGCTTCGCTACAACCACGTAGTAAGTGGTGCAAACCGTCAGAATCAGCCACCAATGCCCTGGGTCACTCCAAGAGTTCACGAATTACACCCAGGGAAAGGCGGTGTAGTACGCGTGGAGCCGGATTCCTTACTCGTCCTACGGCAAAAATATGTATACTACCTATACCAGTCGACGATCAACAATCTTCATCTTCAGCAGCACCGAAATCGCGTTAGAGGTTGCTTTGTGGATCAACTTGACCAACAGCATGACTTCAATTACGCATAGCTTGTTGATATCGAGGACGTGACATCAGAGTTCGTTGGAGAATGTATGCAACACAAGGCCCACAGAGTCTGGACCCTGTACTGTAAGGACCTGTCCAATCTCCTTAACTTTCTTAGGAAGTTCTACCGGGTCTTATTTTTATGCATCGCAAGAATTCGGAATCCAGCGGCTTCAGAGATTGTCATTTCTTCCGGGTGCAGGATGTTCGGTACCGATGCAACCACCTCGCCATCTGAACGTCGTTCCTCAACCAATTCGTCTGTGGTCACTCACCGTTCATCAACAGCATCACTATCAATACCACTACAGCGTCGTGAGATAATCGAATGGACCATACCGACCTATCACACACCACACGAGTCAGTACTGTGCGAGCTGTGGTTGTTGGAAGGAAGGTCAAAATTTGTCATAGTACACGAAAGGTATGGGAAAAATTGCGATAGACGGGCTGATAAATCTAATCTAGAGAATTCTAATTTAATGAGACTTGATGCATATCCATTTAAAGACGATTCATATACGACGTTATATGAATTTTGGATGTACTGTTCATGTAAATGAAAACTCATAGGTTTTATTTATTTTGTTATGTGTACATTTTCACGTATTAGTAATTAACATAGTACAGTCATATGTATAATTTATAAATCATTTTTTTACAAAGTAAATTTCTTTGAATCAAAAGACATTTTAGCTGAAATTTGATTTCGGAACGTCCATTAATTATGTCACGCAAAAAATGACTTTTTATACCTCCCTTGTCACGTTTTTTGTATGGAACTTCAATTTTTTTGCATGGATCGTCACGTTTTCCCAAACCCCCCGTCCCCCCTTACTGCGTGACATAATTAATGGACCTTCCCTTTTCCAAAATAGGTACAAAGCAATGCTATTTATGTGTACCAGGTATTGTCTTTACTCTCATTTATTCGTTTCATTTATTCACATTTAGGCTGTGTTCCAATTCGCGAATTTCCACTTATACTTGACAGATGGAAAATAATCGATTAGGTCTGCTACTCGAGCTGACTTATTCTGACAGATGGCAACTCAATTTTGACAGACACCTTATCGAAAGTTTGCTGAACAATTACATAGGGATTAATCGATTATTCTCCATCTGTCAGGTTTAAGTAAAATTTTAATTTATTCGCGAATTGGAACACAGCCTTAGAAACTGTATGAGGAATTTGACTCACACAATTGTGTGAGTGGATAATATTAAAATCACTCATTTTTGCTGTTTCATAACTATAGAACCAATACATACAAAACTATCTGCATGAATTGCGCTTCAGTTTTCTTTCACATTTTATCGTGTTGTGACGTGTTTGTGAATTCTCCGGAATAATGCCGCGTGAAACGTATTTGACGGAAGAAGAAAGAGGTAAAATCTTGGCATTTCGCGAATTTAATGTGGGTATTCGCGAAATTGCTAGACGTTTGGGAAGATCGCATCCCGTTATAATCAATTTTCTGAGAAATCAAGAACGATATGGGAATAACAAGACAAGTGGACCCAACAAAAAAGTTGTTGGAAATAACGCAACGAAGAATTGTTCAAACTGCAAGTAAATCACTCAAAAGTTTGAAACAAATTAAGGCTGATTTATCACGTGACGTCTCATATTCTACAATCTATCGAACATTGTAAAGCTCTCCTTATGTTCAGCGGCAAAAACTGAAGCAAGCTCCACGATTTTTACTTCGCCATAAAGAAGCCCGACTTGGATTCGCACGAGCTAATATGCGTAAAGATTGGAGTAAGGTATGTAACCTTCATCATTCACTATTATAAAATTAATTAAGTTCCTTTGTCCCATCAGGCAATTTTTTCCGACGAAAAAAAGTTCAATCTGTATGGCCCAGATGGATTTTTTACATACTGGAGGGACTTAAGAAAGGAGCAGCGTTACTTTTCGACTCGTAACTTTGGTGGTGGTAGTTTGATGGTTTGAGGAGCATTTTGTCAAATTAGAACTGTGCAGATTGCTTTTCCATCCACCAGAATGAACAGTCGGGAGTACATTGAGATACTCCAAAGTCATTTGCTACCATTTTTGCGGCAGCATCGTCGAGTCAGCTACAAATTTCAGCAAGATAATGCTTCAGTTCATACAAGTAGAGCGGCTAAAGGGTGTCCACGATGAAATTGCCACACTATGAAATTGCTCTAACTTTTTAACCGTTGGGTTGAATTAAATGAAAATTTGGGTGGATTTAGTTCATAGTACATTATTTACATCCTGCAAGTCCTGTGATCAAAACTCGCGGAAATGAAGTCGAAAGAACAGCTCGTGCGTGATAAAATCTTGCGCATTCATCACGAGAACAAGGATCTCTCGCATCGTTCCATCGCTAAAACGTTGTGAATCGAATTCCACGGTGTCGCGAGTGATTAAGCGGTTCGAGGAACGGTTGACCACCGATCGGAAGCCCAGAAGTGAAGGAAAAAGTATTCCGTACAACACCAAAAATCACAACCGCGTAGTTGGGGCCTTCAACCGAAATCCGGACGCCTCCGTTCGGGATGTGGCTAAGAAGCTGCACCTAAGCCGAAGTTTTGTCCAGAAGGCCAAAACTAAGGCTGGGCTTCGAACGTTCAAGGTACAAAAGGCCCCTAATCGCAACGAGAAGCAGAACAAGTCCGCCAAAACCCGTGTCAGGAAGTTGTACCTCAACATGCTGACGAAAGTTGAATGCTGCATTATGGACGACGAAACATATGTGAAGGTCGACTTCAAACAGATCCCCGGCAACCTGTTTTTCACGGCCAAGGATAAGTTCAGCGTTCCGGAGCATGTCCGCACTCAGAAGATGTCCAAATTTGCGAAGAAATTCCTGGTTTGGCAAGCCATCTGCACGTGCGGGAAGCGGAGTGCACCTTTCGTGACCCAGGACACGATAAACGGACAGGTGTACATAAAAGAGTGCCTCCATAAGCGGCTGCTTCCTCTCCTGAAGGCCCACAACGTCCCAACAATCTTCTGGCCAGATTTGGCCTCATGTCACTACTCCAAGGACGTGCTAAAGTGGTATGCGGACAATAAGGTCAATTTCGTGCCGAAAAAGTTCAACCCTCCCAACACTCTGGAGCTCCGCCCCATCGAGTAGTACTGGGCGATTATGAAGCAGCACCTTCTTAAACGACCTAAGGTAGTGAAGACAGTCGAGGAACTGAAGAAAGTATGGGTGTACATGCAAAAAACGGTTGATTCACAGGTTGTGCAGAATCTTATGGCCGGGGTTAAGGCCAAGGTGCGGGCATTTGCGTATGGACTGTAAATAAAATACGAGTAAAATGGTAAAATGAAGTTCAATAGTTATTTCTCAATGCCTGAAAATTTGATGGCAATCGGATGAAAACTCGAATTTTGCGAATCAATTTTGTGTGTGGCAATTTCATCGTGGACACCCTTTATGGCGTGGTTGAACAAACATGGAGTTCAAACTATGGAATGGCCAGCTTGTTCTATGTGGGGATTGAGCGTACGTGAAGTATATGCAGATAACAAGCAGTACGCAAGCGTTCATGACCTGAAACAAGCCGTCTTATCTGCATGGCATTGAATACAAGTATCTACTTGCCGTTACTTAAGTCAGAGTATGCCGAATAGGTTGTTCAAACTGATTGAGAACAAGGGAGGACCTATTCATTATTACCATTTTAATTTTGAGGTAAACATCGTTGAAATCTTAAGAAAAGAAATAAATTTTCAACTGGTTCTATAGTTATGGAACATATAATTCTCATGAATCTTTTATGATAAAGCTTAACACAATATGCTTAGAGTCGATAATTCTACAGTAAAAATAGACAACAACTAGGGTAGGGAACGGCTTAAGCACCCCGGGACCCTATTCCAAGCACGGGGTAAACGTTAACCATCTGACATGAACATAATTTTTGAGCAATATATTGAATTTTGGTCAATGAATTCTAGCAATGTTTGGTTGTTGTGGGTACTTGAAATCCTGATCACAATTTGCTTCATTTCCATCAGAACGCTTTTTTTTAGTGGTGGTATTCCTATTGTGCGTCAAAATTCCCCGGCGTGTTTCACAATAACGCATAAATTCATCCAACTGGTGGTCATAAAGATTGGACTCGGAAAAAATGCGACACTTTGATTTGGGTGTAACTTTTTATCGCGTGGGTGAAAATTAATGAAATTTTGGGTCATATCAGTTTTGAGTGTTATGTTTATGTTTTCAAAATGCATTCGAAACAAGAAGAGCTACCCAAGCAAATCTTGGCCACGGTGATCGATAATCCTGCACAGAAGGATCGGCAAAAGGCTTGGAATCCACCGTTCCACCGTGTCCCGCGTTGTGAAGATGTTCCACCCGAGACGTGGCCAAAAAGGTCGATTCGTCAAAGTGGTTCGTCCAGCAGACCAGGAAGCGGGCTGGGCTACGTGTTTTTAAGGTCAGAAAGGCGCCAAACCGGACTGACAAGCAAAACAGGGTGTTCAAATTGCGTACGCGGAAGCTGTACCGTTAGTGGCTGGTCAAGCCAGGCTGTCTCGTCATGGACGACGAGGTATCAAGGCAGACACCAAACAAATTCCCGGCCTCGAGTTTTTTGGAGATTCCGCAAAAGTTCTTGAAGAGAATGATGGACAAATTCGCGAAGAAGTACCTGCTGTGGCAGGCGATCTGCGAGTGCGGACAGTACAGCAAGCCGTTCGTTACAACCGGCACCATAAACGGGCAGATTTATCGAGAGGAATGCTTGCAATAGCGCTTCCTACCCTTCTTCCGCTCTCACCGTGGTCCCACGCTGTTTTGGCCGGATCTCGCTTCGTGCAATTACGCCAAGCCTGTAATGCATTTAAAATGAATTTTTGGTAATCATTTTTGTGTGTCTCATTTTTTCCGAGACCAGTCTTTATCTCCAGAAATGTATTTTTTCTGTACTAGATAATGATATGTTACGTAATTTCTTGTTGTTGGGATTATTGATACATTTAATTCTGATACTTATACCACTTTGTCCCATTATGATAAGCTTATTTCACATCTAATCATGTAACTATGATCACTATTATTATGATGCCTTGTTTAAATAGAAAATTATGTTAGAAGAAATAAGGTATTAAATTCAAATCTATACCTAAGATCACTGAAGTGATCATATGTACTGTACTACACGTTTCACAACGGTTATTTTACGTAGGAAATAGTAAAATTTGTCAGAGTTATTCATTTAATTTAAAGTGTTTAAAGTTAAATTATGTTAAAAGTTTTTGGTAATAAACAGGATCAACTACCTTATTTAATTGTTTTATTACCAAAGTTTTAAAAATTAATACTTTAAAAGTAAGCCTTTTCCAAATGATAGTCTTGATTTTTCAAACATTCAAAGACCAATAAAAATGCAAATAGTCATTAAAATAAAATATAAATGACTTCTGTGAAATTGTTAGGACCAAATTATAGACGAGTTGGCACGATTCATGGTAAAAATAGGACATGATAAAGTTATTGTAGGAAAAACTTTTTTTCCTTGTAAGTTCCCATCTTGCAATGCATGATGATCTTTTATACTATTATATTTCCTTTATTAAAATAAAATTCGTCCGTTTTTGCAAATTGAGTTTAAATTTTAAAATATTTTGTTTAGCGTGTAAGAATCGATTTTATAATTTTTACATGTGTAGATTTTTTTAGTGTCCTGTGCTAATACTGAGTATTAGTTCAGATCACTGAAGGGGTCTGCTCATTGAAATACGCGTATCTGTCAAGATCAACAATAAAGGTAGTTGCAATTATAAGGAAAATACTAATTTTTCTTCTCATTTCTAGTTATAGGTACAGGTACAGGTACACTTAACACCTCACACTTTCTATGATTCAAAATAAATTTGCTGCAGAGAAGGGAGGGGGGGGGGGGGTTCACTGGAACTTCGATTGAAAAAAGTGCAGTCTTTTAAGAATCCAAAAAATAAAAATCCCGAATGAGCTAGAATTGTCTTTAGAAGTGACCAAAAATATGGAAAGAGCTATCTTATGAAACTCATTGGATGGCATAAGAAAGATGCTAGCAAGAAGTCAAGTGAAATAATAAAGTAAATGAAACACATAATTCGAGTTACAGCTGAATTTCAGAGGGCATTTTTGTCTGTGCTATTTTTCGCGAATTCACCGTTTATCCTAACACCATAAATTATAATCCTAAAAACATTCTCAGTAGAGGAAAAAAAACTTTTTAAATGATAAAAAGTTAAAAATGTCGCTTTTCAAATAAGGCATGCTATCAACATTGAAGCACTTATTCAATCAAGCGCAATCATCTTACATATAAGCATTCATTAAACCTCATTCAGAAGCAAGAATATTCAAAAGTTAAAAAATTAACTATCAAAACACACTTCTTATCTACACATTACGAGTGTACTGACGTTACAGTAATAGCTCGTTTGAACCATGTATGACAGCGTGATAAGCCCCATTTATCATTGCCAAGTGCCGTTTGAAAATGAAAGAAAAGAACAAAAAACTCACCTAAAGATAAAACATCACCGTACAGCTGATGATAATTGCCCCTAGAGGAGCTGCCATTCAGTTTGCTCCGGTAACTCGCTCTGGTAGGTGAACACTTGAAAGTATCTCAACAACCGTGGGTGTCCAGTAAGTCGATTCGTTGTAAATTAGTGCATTCGAAAAAGAAGAAACCAGGCCGAAACCATGGGGGCCATGTTCCGAAGCGAACAGATGGACCTGGTCCAGCTGCTCATCCAACCGGAGGCAGCATATTCATCACTGGCAGAGCTTGGCGAACTCGGTGTTGCTCAATTCCGTGATGTTCGTGTTGAAGTCACATGACTATCGCTACTCGAACGGGTTGAAAAATAGTGAAAATTGTCCTTTTTGCAGCTCAACGCCGATGTGAATGTCTTCCAGCGCAAATACACCAGTGAGATTAGACGATGCGAAGAGATGGAGCGCAAAATTGGCTACATTCGCCGGGAGTTGACCAAGGATGAGGTCTCTACGCCGGATCTGTCGGACAATATCCCACGTACGCCGAACTCTCGTGAAATCATCGATCTGGAAGCGGCCCTCGAGAAGACAGAGAACGAGATCATTGAGCTGTCCGAGAATAGCCATGCTCTGCTTCAAAACTTCATGGAACTTACAGAGCTGAGGAGCGTGCTGGAGAAAACTCAAGTATGCTTTTCCGTGGGGATTTTGCTAAAGTTTTTCCACGGTATTCAGGGACTGTGTTTTACCTCTTTCAGGGGTTTTTCTCCGACAAATCGGCGGCCCTGAATCTGGAGGGCACCGGAGGGGATCCTGCCAGTGAGAATAAGCCACTGGGATTCGTTGCCGGAGTGATCCCACGTGAACGCATCATTGGCTTCGAGCGAATGCTGTGGCGTGTATCACGTGGTAATGTCTTCCTACGTCAAGCACCCATTGATAAGCCACTCACCGATCCGCGCTCGGTAAGTAGGTAGAACGAACGACTGATAGCAATAATCATATGATGGGGAGGGCGAGATAAGGTGGGATGTGTCTTGTGATGATTTTGTGCATCAACGGTTCCAGTAAATGACGCCAACAATATTTAGGCTGGTTTTTGCTGTACTTAATACTCGGATATGAAGTCGTCTGGAACCCATTTAGTCTTCATTAAATAATATTGTTTACCTTATCTTTATGAATTAGAACAGGGCTAATAGAGCGCTTCATGTTGAAGTGTTTAGAAATGTCACTGATTCAGATTCCCCACGGCCACTTTTAGCCACCAATCGAATATTGCACACTGAGCTAGATTGCAAAATTAATAAAAAAAATAGAAATGGGTTACATCAGTGTGGGTGCTTAGCTCAGTCAGTAAAGGCTTAGCTACTAAGCAACTACATGCTGGAGGTGGGTGGGTTCGATTCCCAGTCTGGTTTAAGAATTTCTCGACTCCCTGGACATAGAATATGATTGTTCTTGCCACACAATCATACTAATGCAAAAATGCTACCTGTCAACGAAAGCTCTTACTTAAAAACTATGAAAGTGCGTTTAGAACAACAAGTTCAGAGCAAGCAGTAAGTTTATTGCGAAAACAATGACCTTGAAACGCTAAGAAAGATAAAACTGCGATATAACTGCGAGGGATAGAACCGCGTTGGTGTTTAGCAATAATGGTATCATCCAATTTTTACACATCATTTCACAAATGGTTGGTTAATATTGAAATGTTTTAATTTGAGTGCGTGATTACATCTGTAGCTGTATAATAAATCAACTCTTAAGATCCAATTCTTTTCTACTATTTTGGGTTTTGAAAAGATCCTTTTTTATTAGTTGATGTCCCTTGGGAGGTCCACAATAAAATGGATTTCTGTCTGTCTGTCTGACCCTAATAGACTCGAAAACTACTGAACCGATCGGGGTGAAATTTTGTATGCAGGATTTTTTGGGTCCGGGAAAGATTATTATGATGGTTTGAGACCCCTCCCTCCACTGAAAAGGGGAGCTCCCATACAAATGAAACACTCATTTTTACATAACTCAAGAAATAATCAAGCAAAAGAACCCAAATTTAGCATGTGTGAGTTTTTGAAGGCGAGAAAGATATTTATGGTAGCTTGAGAACCCCTCCCCCTTCTGTAAGGGGAGGCTCTCATACAAATGAAACAGAAGTTTCGGCATAACTCAAGAACCAATCAAGCAAACTACACCAAATTTGGCATGCGGACTTTTTTGGAGGCAAGAAATGCTTCTATGTTGGTTCGAGACCCCTCCCCTTTCTAGAAGGGGAGGCTTTAATACAACTGAAAATGAAATTTCTACATAACTCGAGAATCAATAATGCAAATGGAACCAAATTTGGCATGTGGGAATTTTGAAGGCAATTAATGTATCTACGATAACTCAAGACCCCTCCCTTTTCTGATGGGGGGGGGGGGCTTTCATACAAATGAAATAAAAATTCAGTATAACTCGAGAACTAGCATTAAGCAAATGGGACCAAATTTGGCATGTGAAAGTTTCCGAAGGCAAGACATGTTTTTTTGTTAGTTTGGGACTTCATCCAAAATAATAGAAACTACCTCACATATACTTTCTGTGTAGGTACTATTGAAAAAAATGTAAATAAATTTGAACAGCAACGTTAAGTTGGAAAGTTCGTCATTCAACATCTGGAACCGCTCTATTTTTGCACCCTATTGAAATGACACAACTGATATTTACGCAGCCAATCATTGCCAAATAATGTATCGCGTTTTAATAAGTGTTTGAATGTATGGCTTGAATTTAAGTTAAAACAATTAAATTCCAAGTTCTCTATAGAGTGTTTGTGTTTGTGTGCGAGTATGAGACAAAAGTAATAGATTTCTGAAGAAAAAATTCGGATTTTCTATTTTATTTTATTTATTGTCAATCAAAGTAGACCATTGTCTACCACAATCGTTAATTGCCGAGTGAAAAAAGAGCTGCCATACAGAGAAGTAATTGTGAGTGAAATAAATATTGATAATTAGTTGTTGAAACCATTTGAAAACGTAATTAGTAGAATTGAAACCATTTAAAAATGTCTGCCGAAAGGAAAAGTTACCGTGAGTGAATTTGATATTGTTATTTGGGTGAAAATTATAACGCTGTTATTCCCTCATTGATGCCAAGACTTAAAGTGATGGGCATGAGTGAGAAGTTTTTCTCCAATGATTTAATTCGGATTTAAAAAGATCAAAATGAAGACATTGCGATTAATGAAGTTAATCCACGTTTCAAGTACAACAAGTTTGAAACGGTAATTGAAGTTGATAAAAACACTTATAATTGTTTACTGACCGCGAAACACGTAAATATTAAATTTGATTGCTGTCGTGTTGTTCCTGAGATTCAAGTTTTCAGATGTTTCAAATGTGGAGAATTTGGACATATGAGCATGGATTTTAAAAATAATGTAGCATGCTCTAAGTGTAGTGAAAGTCACACGACATCTGAATGCACATCAACTGCTTTGAAATGTATTAATTGTAAAAAAAACAATAACGAACGTAAAACGAACTTGGACGTAAACCACGGCGCGTTTAGTTATGAATGTGAAATTCTCAAGCGAATATATGAACTGAAAAAAACAGGCTGCATTTCAATGAATAGCAGCCAAGTTTCAGTAGCAATGTGAGTAAATTCGATATTTTGTACTTCAATATCGCCGGGTTGTCCAAACTACGTAGAATTGCGTCAGATTGTAGAGGAAAAACGTCCATATTTAGTCTTTTTATCAGAAACGCATATAGGGTAGGGAACGGCTTAAGCACTCCAAGACCCTATTCCAAGCACGGCGTAAACGTTAACTTACAACGCTCATTTTTTGCAGTATAGTGCTCCATATAGTCAAGCACCATACTGCAAAAAATGAGCGTTGTAGGTTAACGTTTACCCCGTGCTTGGAATAGGGTCTTGGGGTGCTTAAGCCGTTCCCTATCCTAGTTGACATGAAATCATTTGTTCAATATAGTATTCCGGGGTTTGTGTTATTAATTCAACCCATGGACCGGTTGTTTCTACCGGTTTTGCTTTCTGCGTAGAAACATTTCAAAGACAAATGAAGCCGTATCCTGTCAGTTTGTACGTAATTTTCTCTTGCATAACCTAAAATTAACTTCTTGTGCATAATGTAGCACTGAGAGTAACTCAACCAATTCTTGACTAAAAAGGGGTTCAAACATTTATCAGAATATGCTTCTTACCCGAGTAATACACTTTTTGTGTTTTAGTTGCATGGATAATTCTCATGTTTGGTTAAAATTTTTGTTTCATTGGTTTGAGAGCCCTCCTTTCCCCTCTCCAGAGGGAAAGCGTCTCGAACCTCCTAAAAAATAAAAAAAAATCCTGCTCAAAAACCCCCACATACCAAAATTGATTCCATTTGAAGAACTCCAATTCCAAGAACTCGAGCTTTGCAGAAATTTGTGCTTCATTTGAATGGAAGTCCTCCCCTTATAGGTGGGGAAGGAGCTTCGAACCATCATAAGAACCTTCTCCGGCCTCAACAGTTCCGAAAACTTCCACATCCCAAATTTGGTTCCATTTGTTTGATTAGTTCTTGAGTTGTGCAGAAATTTGTGTTTTGTTGGTGTGAGAGCACCCCTACTAGATGCGGGAGGGGTCCCGAACCAACATAAGAACCTTCCCCAACTCCAAAAATCCCTGCATAAAAATAGTCATACCAGATGGGATAATTCTCATGTTTGGCTCAAATTCGTGTTTCATTTGTATGAGACCCCACTCTTCCAAAGAGGAGGGGGGTCTCGAATCACCGTAGAAACATTTCTTGCCTACAAAAATCTCCACATGCCATATTTGGTTCCATTTGCTTGGTTTATTCTCGAGTTATGCAGGATTTTTTTTTCATTTGCATGGGAGCCTCCCTTTCTAAAGGCGGGAGGGGTGTTGAACTATCATAAGATCCGTTCCCAGACCCAAAAACCCCTGCATACAAATTTGCGTAGCGGTAGGGATAGTTCTCATGTTTGGTTTAAATTTGTGTTTTGTTTGTATGGGCCCCTTTTTCAGAGTGAGGCGGGGCTTCAAACAACCATCAAAACATTTCTTGCCTTCAAAAACTCACCCACACCAAATTTTGTTCCATTTGCTTGGTTTGTTCTCGAGTTATGCAGGAATTTGTTTTTTATTTGCATGGGAGCCCCCTTTCAAAGACGGGAGGGGTCTCTTACTACCATAAGATGCTTTCCCGGACCCAAAAACCACTGAATACAAATTTGCAAAGCAGTAGGCATAGTTCTCATGTTTTCTTAAAATTTGTGTTTTATTTGTATGAGAGCCCCCCTTTTTAGAGAGAAGAGGGGCTTCAAACCACCATGAAAACATTTCATGCCTCAAAATACTCCAAATCCAATCCAAATTTGGTTCCTTCTGCTTGATTAGTTCCCGGGTAATGCAGAAATTTGTGTTTCATTTGTATTGAAGCCCCTCCTCCTCCCTTGCAGAAGGCAAAGAAGCCCAACCCACATTAGAAACATTTATCTTCTTCAGAAACCTCCACATGCCAAATTTGGTTCCATTTGCTTTATTTGTTCTCGAGTTATGCAGAAATTTGTGTTCCATTTGTCTGAAAGCCCCCCCCCCTCTCCCTCCTCATATGGCGAAAGAGTAATTACCAAGAAACATTTTTCTCCTTCAAAAACCTCCACATGCCAAATTTGGTTCCATTTCCCTGATTAGTTCTCGAGTTTTGCAAGGATTTGCGTTTCATTTGTATGGAATCCCGCTCTTTCAGTAAGAGGAGGGGACTCAAATCAACATAGAACCATTTTTTATCTTCAAAAACCACCACATACTAAATTTGGTCCCATTTGATTGATTAGTTCCCGAGTTATGCAGAGTATTGTGTTTTATTTGTATAGGAGCCCCCCTTTCTAGGACGGTGAGGGTTCTCAAGCTACCATAGAAAAAAATTTTGCCTTGAAAAACTCACACATGCTTAATTAGGTTTCCTTTGCTTGATTAGTTCTCGAGTTATGTTGAAATGAATGTTTCATTTGTATAGGAGCGCTCCTTTCCAGAGAAGGGAGGGGTTTTTAACTATCATAGGAACCTTCCCCTGCCCCATAAATCCCTGCATACAAAATTTACGGCTGATTGGTTCAGTAGTTTTTGGGTCTATTAGGTTCAGACAGACAGTAATCCATTTTTATGTATATGCAAGACCTCGTTCGGATCGGCAGCATGAAGTTGTTTGCGAACACTGAACAATTTTTGTTCGCCAGCGGCTATATACTAACGTTGATAGCACAGCCAAGAAAGAACCCAAGCAACACAGCTTGTATTAAACAAGTTGAAAATATTGTTAAATGACAAAAACAAGTTATGAACTAAGGTGTATAATACTTTATTTCATACTTTAATGTAACGCAAAAAGCGCAAAATGTAAAGCCTTATAAAACATAAAATGGAAAAAAATTATCCTCATGCAAAAAAAAAAATAACATCGCCAAGCGTGTGATTCGAACACTAGTCCTTGACGTGATAGGTTTGTAGCTTCTTTGCTGAGCCAACTCCGATTGTTGAAAAGTAAACTCGGAGTATATATTTTATGCCTCCCGTTGGCAGTGGATGTACAGCAAATTCATCGTATTGAGAAAAGAGAACACGTTTTGCAAAATATGGTTGTTGTAATGCAATTTCCACAGCAAATAGAACTGTAAAATCTTATCGTGTTTAAGAATTATAAATGTATGGAACCATGTTTTTAAGAACAAGAAAGTATTGATCACATGCAGTAGTGAAAAAAGTATTTTTGACTCGACCGTTTGTCAGAGTGTTGTATAGAATACGAGAGTTTCAAACCGTTCTAATCTTGACATGTTTTGTAATACGTTTATAATACATTTATAGTACAAACAGTTATAAATCATTCTAAAAAAATGTTTTGTGTGTTACTTGGGAAGGGAGTTACGAAAATGCAGAACGAAGCAAATTTAAAAGTAGGGACGGGCCACTATTGAAAAATCAGACACCGGCCACAATTACTTTGAAGAACAAAGAAACATTTGCTACCCGTTTCCTACGACCGTGTTAGGGAAAACAAGTTTTTCAACCTGTTGATTTGCAAATTTGTATGGCAGCAAAAGAAGATCATTTGGAATTGAAAAATTGAACTTCTTTTACTAATGGAACTGCTTTCAAATTTCAATGCGAAAATCAAATGGTGTATGAATGAAATCATTCTGTTAAGTCGAACAAGAGGTATAAGCGTTCAAAAACCTTTCACTTTAGCGCAACGCTCTCATTTTTAAATATTTTTAAATGCCTCCCGGTATAGAAAAGAGAAACGAAGTCCCACGCAGCGTTGCCAAGTATATTTTTAAAATGTCAGGATGTATATGAAATAAAAATCAGGATAAAATCAGGATTGTCATTTTGTGTTTAAAAAACTGACATTCATAAAAATACTGTTTATTAAAAACCAAAGTTCTTACATAACATATTTTTATCTCTTTCAGTTTGATAAATACTATATAAATACTTCGATGTACTTATTTGCGAAAACTTAACGCTTCCGGCTTTTTCTTTGTTCAGATCCACATAATTCTGTGTCCTCTCATTGTGTCTTGTCCCAATCTATTCCATGTTTTCGTTTTGTTTTGATTAAATTGTGAGATTAATCGATCCACTAATGTTGAGGAGTGGGGTAGGATCAACAAACTTGGTATGAAGCAGAAAAACCAATGTGCCTTCTTATCTTTTGATCGACATTATGATATCCTATAAATCTATTACATCATTTGCTAGAGCATTACCTGTGCCCTCGGCATCATTTTCATCATCATCCTTATCATCATTATGCTGGGAATATTTGGTTTCCATATTTTCTGTGAAAATATTATTAATGCTCTGGTTAATATTGGTAATCAAAATCTTTCAAAAATAGTGTAATACATACCGTTTCTATTGAAATAAATAATCAAGTTCCCGCTCAAAATGGGTGTTCGTCGTTGTTTGGACATATTCAGAATATTAATAAAAATATTCATATAAAGAAACTATTAACATGAAAAAAAAGAAACTGGATTGCTTCAATGGCGGTGTCACTTAACCAACTATTTCAGCAAAGAAATGAACAGCATCAGGCAGAGAAAAAAAAAAAAACAGAAATCACTCAATGCGCGCCGTTACGAAACGAGTCAACTTGTTGGCCCGTGTAGTTCTTGTATCGTTTTGGTAGGAAAACGAATCAGAATAGATTTTTGACAATTCCATTCCATTCCAACTAGCAAAAGTTTTGGAAGAACTTTCTTATTTCGATTAAAATTAATTTGGTTTAAAAAAATTACGAAAATCAGGAAAAATCAGGATTATTTATCAAAATTTGGAAAAAAAATGGTGATTGTCAGGATTTCAGGAAAAATGCTAATGGGTCTGGAAAATCCTGAAAAATCAGGAACATTGGCATCACTGGTCTCACGTTAAAAGAAGACAGTAAAAATAATGTTTAAAGCTACTCAAAAATAGGTGTTGAAAACTTTGGCATTTTTTAATGGAACATACTGTAAGTCTCTAAAAAAGGAATAACTGACGGCACACACATGATTTCAAGGAATTTCATCCCATATATTTTCTGTGTGACTTGAATGATTCGATACCCATTGGTTTGAAGTTTTGGCAGCAGACTTCCGTGATTCCCCCAGTAGAGAAATCCAGCGAGTTGGCATCTGGCGAAGAATCAGGCCATAATATCTCAGGAATAAATTCTGGCAAATTATCGGTGCACCACGTTGGTGTTAAGAAGAGATATCCTGACCAACACTGCATAGACCCTTTCAGTTGAGCATCGAAAATCTGCTGTAGCACAATGTTTTCCTCGTCCGAATACAAAATCTTGGCATCAAGATCTCGTCAGCGAATGACTCTATTCTTTAAATATGCATCCAGAAGTCCATGAAATTATTTTATCGTATATGGTTTGAATCCCAAATCTTCTTTACAAATCGTTCTGATTGTTTTCCCGGAAACTGTAAAATTCTGGGCCAGTTTATATGACGAGAGACAAGGATCTCATCAAATCCGCTCTCGCTTTAGATTTACGAGTTTATTGATTCCTTCATTGCAAGGCCGGCTAGGTGTTTTTAGTGAAATATTCCATATTTTTTATGAAAATTTCAATTCAGAACATGTACAACTGAGTCATCATAAGTTTGAATGGGTTATCGTCAGAACATTTTCAACGGAAGGTCATGATTTGAGCAATTAATGTCATTCAAATACAATTTTAATTCCCAGGGTGACGAAATATACAAGATCGTATTTGTGGCTTTCTTCCAAGGAGAGCAACTGAAAAGCCGCGTCAAGAAAATCTGCAGTGGGTAAGAATATCAACCTTCCAGCCTTAAATGGATTTCTTTTCATTACAATTCCTCATGTTTCACAGCTACCATGCCTCGCTGTATCCCTGTCCCAGCGAGTATAACGAACGTTCCGAGATGCTTCAGGGAGTGCGCACTCGCATCGAGGACCTCAACATGGTCATCAATCAAACCAAGGACCAACGCCAACGTGTGCTGGTCAGCGTATCCAAGGAGCTGCCGAAGTGGGAGATCATCGTTAAGAAGGTCAAAGCCATCTACCACACGCTAAACATGTTCAACGTGGATGTCTCGAAGAAGTGTCTGTTCGGAGAAGCTTGGGTACCAACTTGCAATCTACAGGACATAAAGAATGCTTTAATCACCGGATCATCTGCTGTCGGGAGTACGGTTCCATCGTTCTTAAATGTTATTTCAACGCATGAGAATCCACCGACCTTCAATCGTACGAATAAGTTTACTCAAGGATTCCAAAATCTGATTGAGTCGTATGGAATAGCTTCGTATCGTGAAGCCAATCCGGCATTGTATACGATCATCACTTTTCCTTTCTTGTTTGCCATTATGTTTGGCGATTTAGGACACGGATTGATCCTTTTACTTCTTGGATTATGGATGGTATTGTGGGAGAAGAAACTGGACAAGAATAAGGATGAAATCTGGCAGCTATTTTTCGGCGGACGATACATTATTTTGTTGATGGGAATCTTCTCGATGTACACTGGATTCGTCTACAACGACATCTTCTCAAAGACGATGA
Source organism: Aedes japonicus (assembly GCA_034211315.2). Taxonomy (NCBI): domain Eukaryota; kingdom Metazoa; phylum Arthropoda; class Insecta; order Diptera; family Culicidae; genus Aedes; species Aedes japonicus. The sequence continues at coordinate 86,409 of JASCZW010001717.1, forward strand.
ACATTTTTGGGTCTTCGTGGCAGATCAATTACAATACTTCGACTGTTATGGAAAATAAGGATCTTCAGCTGAACCCTGGAGAAGATTATTCGGAAACCGTTTACTGGTATGGATTGGATCCGGCATGGATGTTGGCATCGAACAAAATCATCTTTCTGAATTCATTTAAAATGAAGTTATCGATCATTTTCGGAGTTGTGCATATGATTTTTGGAGTCTGCATGAGCGTAGTCAATAACCTACATTTCCGCAAGAAGGTTAACATTTTGTTGGACTTCGTTCCGCAGTTGTTGTTTCTGGTATTGCTGTTCCTTTACATGTGCTTCATGATGTTCTTTAAATGGGTTCAGTACACTGCCGTAACTGAAGAGGACCACTTGAAACCGGGATGTGCCCCATCTGTGCTAATTATGTTCATCAACATGATGTTGTTCAAGAGCCAGGAACCATTAGAAGGATGCAAAGAGTTCATGTTCGACGGCCAGGACACAATACAAATGGTGTTTATTTTTCTAGCGCTTATTTGCATTCCATGGCTCCTACTGGCCAAGCCACTGTACATAAAATTCACAAGGAAAAATCATGGAGCTGGAGATCATGTGGCTTCAGCTGGTCACGGAGACCACGACGATGAGCCTATGAGTGAAATCTTTATTCATCAGGCTATTCACTGCATTGAGTATATTCTCAGTACAATCTCTCACACCGCCTCGTATTTGCGTCTTTGGGCTCTTTCCCTGGCTCATGCTCGTAAGTTTACTATTATCTTGTTTTGATGAGGATCAATTACTAATTTCAACCAATTTCTTTTTCAGAGCTTTCCGAAGTTTTGTACACCATGGTCTTTACCATTGGATTGAAATCTGACGGATATGTCGGATCGATTATGATCTACGTGGTATTCTGGCCATGGTCTATTCTGACCATCGGTATCCTTGTGGGTATGGAAGGCCTTTCAGCGTTCCTCCACACCCTTCGTCTTCACTGGTAATTATTTTTTGTTATTGTTTATCGAATCCAATACTATTAACTGAATTTCACTTATAGGGTGGAGTTTATGAGCAAATTCTACGAGGGATTAGGATATGCCTTCCAGCCATTCTCCTTCAAGGCAATTTTGAATGCCGAAAACGAAGAAAAGTAACCTCTAACGTTACCTTAACATGCTTTCATTAGCATCAGTAATACAATTGATAGTAATAAAATTAGCTGTTTGAGTATACTCAATCTTGACCTCGATTAGTAAATCTTTAAAAGAAATCTCACTAATTAAAGCGAAAATCTAGTAAAACCATAATCATGAAAATGCTAACTGGAGCTCAAACTGCTGTATGGTACGATTAACATTTACACTGGAATGATTTGGATTCCTCTCAGGCTCATTATATGAAGTACGTAGGGGAACGAGGGAAATAACGCCCTCCTTAAAACAAATGATCGATGCTATCCACTAAATTATTAATGTCATTAGTTCAACACTTGAGAATTTCATATGGTTCAACTTATGAATATTGCTTTGGAATTTCATAAGTCTCACTTATTAATGGATTTTTTTTCACACGGGGCTGGTCTTATACGCCTTTAAGCTCTCTTGATAACAAGTGTTGATAAATACTAATGGTCTAGTCACTGAACCCATAACCTCACCGTTCTAACTAATGAATATATACCATTCCAATCAGACCACCGCCTGTGGGGCCTCTGCTGTACACAGAAGTTGTCTCCATTGTAATCGGTCCATGGCTGTACCTCGCCAGCATTGCTGTCTGCGGAGAGTCCGCAGGCCACCTTCTACTTGATCGATCCGCCTTGCTCGTTGCACACCTCTTCGTCTTGTACCTGTCGGTTCGTTATCGAGAACCATTTTAACAGGGCTGTCAACCGACATTCTTACGACATGCCCAGCCCATCATAGTCGACTGATTTAGAGATGTGTACGATGGGAGGTTCTCCCAGCAACTGATGCAATTCGTGGCTCATTAGCCTGCTCTACATTCCGTCTCCCAGCTGCCTTCCACCGTAGATCGTACGCAACACCTTCTGGTCAAAGACACCAAAGGCGCTAGCAATGTCCATTTTTCGTGATCGTACAAAACTACCGGTCATTTTTGCCGATCGTTCCGGTCCGTATTAACTTCTGTATTATTAGTAACATTGCATTTTTTAAGGACGGCTTGTTGGGCCTTCTCCAGCCCCTGCCTCACCAATGGACCATCGCGCACAACACTGTTTAGAATCCTTCGCTGGCACGAGGACGATGATCAGCCACTCCTAACATGGAGAACAGACCTGTATTGAGCCGCCCCTGGCATGGAGAGTAGACGCTCAGATAGGCTGCACCCTTTGAGGGCCCTTCCTTGTCAGCATATGATCAAGGTCCCACCGAGGTTGGTTATCCGATCTTTACTATGGTTACGCATACCCCAGCTTTTACCGTCTTTTACCGACCAGCCACCTGGTTTCTGCTACCTAACTCAAATTTGAGTGAGTTTATGTTTATCAATTTCGGAGTAAGCAAGAATGAGTGGTTTTGGACTAAAAAATGATCAATAAGTGTCGAAAAGTGTGTAGGTTATGTTGTTTGCATTGCTTTCTGTTGTCTATATATTTATACCTCTCAGCACTCAGCACTCGCGCGTTGTTCTTTGTACAATTCATTCCATCCTGGAATATCTCGCGATACGGATCAATTAGAATGTTGCTGTCTTGAGCAAAGTTATTTAGAAGGACAAGACATTTTTATTGGTGAACAATTACGGGTTCTATCACTACGCAGCGCTAGTGTGCTTACTATTTTCGGGGTTAGCTAAATCTTGGTATTCTATCTGATCAGATAGAATGTTCCTGTCTTCGACAATTTTGTTCAGTCGGTTAAGATCTTTTGAATGGTGACTACAAATCCATACTTTGTGCGCCAATGTATTTTCTGAAGGTGCCATACCTGGGGATCCAGATCATTTGGAAAAATGTTTACTTGCGATAAGTTTTTCAATGGAACATGACCTTTTAGTTGATTACCTGCAGTTTACAATATTTTCGCTGGTATTCAATTAGGTTTCCTGATCAAGCTGTAACTTGGCATTTTGACCATTAAATAGTTTTCTGTCTTCGATAAAGTTGTTCACTAGGTCAAGACCCTTTCATTGGTGGCTATCAGCAGCGCTAGTGTCATTTTTGGAATATGCTAGATCCGTCTCAAATAAAAGGCCTAAGTCTTCAGCAAGGCTGCTCAGTAGGTTCAGTAGGGATTTGTGATAAGTAGTTCAGGATATTTTCACTACGTGGCGCTAGTACTTGATCGAATCATCAGAATTTATCTTGGGATCCTGACAATAAAGGGTGTATTCGATTCAAATGGCACACACATATATACTCATCAAAATTAAACTGATTATCGGATTTTCTTGAAATTTTCAGGGAATGAAGAACTACTAATGAGTTTTGATTTACAACATTTGTTTTATTCAATTTCGTCTCCCATCTCGAATGCCCGCACCTTCCTTTTCACTCCACCCATCAAATTTTGTACAACCGATTTTCCCAGTGTTTTTGTTGTTTTTATCCAAATTTTCTTCAATTCTAGCTCTGTTTTTATAGTTTTGGGATGTTTGCGAAGTTCCGTTTTCATAATTGCCCAGAATTTTTCAATTGGACGAAGTTCCGGTGAATTTGGTAGGTTCATATCCTTTGGCACAAAATTGACTCCGTTGGCTCGGTACCACTCCAATACGTTTCGAGCGTAGTGGCAGGATGCTAGATCAGGCCAAAACAGAGTTGATCTTTTGTGCTTTTTAATAAATGGCAAGAGACGCTTCTTAAGGCACTCTTCCGTGTAAATCGCACGGTTTATTGTTCCGGAAGTGATGAAGGGAGCACTTATTTCACCACATCCGCAAATCGCCTGCCAGATTAGAAACTTCTTTGCAAATTTCGATAGTTTCTTCTTTCGAACATCCTCCGGAACATCGAACTTTGACTTGGCAACGAAATATTCTTGCCCAGGAAGTTGACGGAAGTCGGCCTTGACGTATGTTTCGTCATCCATTACGATGCAACCGGATTTGGTGAGCAGCTTCGTGTAAAGTTTCCGGGCGCGGGTTTTCGCAGTGATGTTTTGTTTTTCATTCCGGTTTGGGGCTTTTTGCACTTTGTAAACATGTAACCCAGCACGCTTCATGGTTTTCTGCACAAAACCGACTGACACCTTAGACTTTTTAGCGACATCTCAAATTGACATGTTTGGACGGTTCTTGAATTGTTGTACGACTTTCCTGGCCATTTTACTGTCCATTGGACCACTTTTACGACCACTCCCTTACTTCGTTTGGACACTCAGACGCTCTTTGAAGGTTCTTATTACACGAGACACAGTTGTATTTGCAATTCCAAGCCTTTTAGCAATCCATCGGTGGGACGCCCCTGGATTTTGATTGTGAGTGCACAACATTTTATCACGGGCAATTTCTTGTTTCGACGACATGACTGGAACTACTGAATGTATAACTATGAAACTTGGCAGATGTAAAAAATACACTATGGATAAGATCTACTCAAATTTCTAGGTTTTTTACTCATACGATTCAAACGTTACAGAAGATTTTCTGTGTGCCATTTTTATCGAATACACCCTTTATGCGCCGAAATTGAATTTTATTCTGAAATATACCTGCAGAAACCGATGGAATGAACTTATGTCCTTTCCAATGGAGGCGCAAGCAACGAAATTGTTTGCAATCTTTCATGCGCCAAACAAGAATGTTTGCAATCTTTCATACAACATGATAGATTCAGGTGATCTCTGGATTACATTCACATTGAATATTCCATTGTTTTCTGCTAAATCTAGCATTCCCTTTATTTGCATTACATAACGCAGAAAATTCAATGTTTCTTTTTATATGTGTGGTCCTTACCAATTGGCTGCTGTTATTCCTAATGGCATCCAGGTTCGATCGTCTTGACTGAGCCGTGCTACACCGTTCGGTTCAAAATAGCTAGCTAACTCATCTAGTGCTGCGATTGACGCTGCACAACAACGTGTATTATCATGGAACTTGTGGATGTGGTTTTTTCATCTAAGCTTGATGACCTTCAAGGCATTAGCCTGTAATAAACGTATGATATTGAAACGCAAAATTCGCGATCACTGTGATGAAAACCACACAAAAGTACGAGCATGAAACACTACACAGAAACAAAAGCGTTCACGAAAATGAAATAGGACCGTGAACTAGTTCACGTTTTCATTATTATTTTTACCCAAAAACATGAACTAGTTCCCGATTACATGATTCAGTTCACGGTGTATTTTTGCTTGTTCTGGAATTTATGACTGCTGTTCACGGATCCGGGCACGGATTTTTTTCCGTGTATTGAGTCTCAAAGGCAAAAAGATCTTACAAAGCCCTTGCACCATTTGTCGATAACTGTACACTTAAGGATTTCAATTATGACGTCATGACGAAGCCGTCATTTACCCTTCGTGAAATCCGACAAAACTAACTTGAATTTCGTCAGGTTTTAACAATCCAAATCTGTTCAAATTGCCGTCTTTGTTCTGCGGAAGCACCATACTGAGCTATATCAACAATAGCATTCATGATTTCCTCTTGATGTTGTTCTCTCAGCTGCTCCAAAACTACAGACTGTTGGTTTCGTATCTTCGATCGTAGCTTCTTTTTTCTGCTTTTGAACCTTCGGAGTACAAAATTCATTCTCAAAATTCGAGGTTTTATCCGATTATTACCAAATTTTCATCGAGAACAATTCAAATTAGTTTTGGCATCATCCATTTATTTTTTTCCGCTTTTATATCCGAATGCGCAAACCTTGGCCTTAACCCAAGCCAAAAGGTTTTGCAGGACCTCAGAATCAACAGTTGTTTGCTTATAAGCATTTCACCCTTTTAGGTGGGTTTAGAAGGTGCTCCTTCATAATGGCCCAGTATTTTTCTATTGGCCGCAGTTCCGGTATATTTGAGGAGCTGAGATCTTTTGGTACGAAATCGACATCATTCGCCTTATACCACTCTAGCACGTCCTTCGTGTAGTGGCATGATGCCAAATCCGGTCAGAAGATCGTCGGACCGTCGTGAGCCTTCAGAAGAGGAAGAAGCCAGGTTTTTTACACAAGTTTCGGCGATAACTCCGTAACGGAACAACTTATCAACCAAATTCAACTCACATTTTACGTTTTGGGCCAAAAATAATCATATGGCAGTTTTTCAAAAAAAAAATCTCAATTCATGGTGTAAATACTCAAAGTTATAAATACTGTATTTTGACCATTGCATGGAAAGGTAACGTATAGAAACCAAATCGAAGCAATAAAAAATGTTTAAGCGTGTGTACACCTGTCTATTCATGGTGCTTGTGGTAACGAAAGGTGTGCTTCGCTTTCGGCAAGTACAAATTGCTAGCCAAATTAAGAACTTCTTTGGAAACTTCAACGTATTCTGTATCCGGAGGTTCTCGGCAGGAAGCGACAGATCCTTATTCTCAAAGTACTTGTGCAAAACTGCAAAAGAACTCGCGCACGCACTGTTCTTTCGTCGCCATTTTGAAAACTTTTGCGCACTTAATGAAATCAACTCGCAGAGTGTAAACAATACACATTGAACTATGTCTACGCAAAATGTCAATTAATATTACCCAATGGATCAAAAGTTAGAGCAATTGGAATGTGTGTGGATTTTAAACGGTACCCCCTTTAACTGACTTGACGTGGGTGTCACGAGGGGCCCCCATCAGTTCAGGATGCAAATCAAGTGATGATTTTGATTATCTCTTGTACTTGAAACCAACTAGTTTCAGTCGTTTCACCTCCGATGTGCACAGTGTTTTAAAATTGATGGCACCTTTGATCTTCTTCCATACACTCTTATTGAAGCGTCTGTCTGGACTGATCCGGTTATACAAAAAAGAAAGACTTAAAGAGATTCTGGAACATTTTGCTTCTACCCATCTTGTTGATCGACGAATGTTGAAATGTCAGTAATTGTTTCATGTCTAATACTTAGAAAGACGTAAAAAGCACTGCACTTAAATCTCTTTATTCATTTCAGCCAAACGTAGTAAGTTTAACATTTAGCATGTTGCCTCATTTCTTAACTTACCTATCAAAAAATTAGAAAAAATATCGACGTAATTCAGATCTTTTGACACGAGATAAAACGTTGGAAGCTTGCCAAACTACATTGCAAAACTTTCAACTGCACATCTTTCAACTTCTTCTCTACTCCCTTCGTGCGTTACGTAATTTGTGAACAGAGCCTTAAGACACAGACACTTAAACAATACATCGAAACGCTCTGCGAATAACTGTATTAATTATTTGCTTAAAAGCACATTTAGCAATTGTTTTGAATGAAATCGACTCTAAGAGAGTGCATACTATCTGTAAACGTAACTAGAAGTCTAGCGATATGGCCCCTAACAAAAACATCGGGGTGGGTATTTTTCCCTGAGAAGCGTTATGCAACCATCTCCCCCTCATGGTGCCTGATGTTTTCTTCACTGCTTCCGCTGTAGTGAGTCATATTTCTGTTGTTCACTGAACCCGTAAAATTCGCATAATTCAAGGTTGTGGAACGCCACTGCCATCATTAGCCTGATGATTATTTTTATCATCTTTCCACAATATTCTGCAACATATGTACTGGTTCTGAGGGGGAGCAAATTTGAGCTCAGTGAATTGAAATCATTCTGGACTTGAATCTTCCAGTGGCCAAGCATAGTTAGCATGAATAATGAAAGGAACAATTTGGGATCGAAATGATATTTTGGGTAGGACCTTCTTCAATTAAGGTTCAAACATTGTGTGAAGGGATACATTTGATATTCAATTCAATTACGAACAGTTTTATGATTCCATTGAACCTTTTTGAAGTATTATTGCTCACATGAGCAGATCATAAAGTTTGAAACATTACTTTTAAACATTGAGATCCAAGAGCTTTGTATTTTAATTCTTTATATTTGCGTTCTTAGGGTTTCGGAGCCGGTTCTCGGCCTAGTAATTTCAATTCGCACAACCATCGCTTAAGATCAAATTTGGAATCACTTTTATCACGCTTCCTGAAGCCTACAAAATATAACCTTAGGTACAATTATTTACATAACTTTTAAAACCACACCATCAGAAACTATTATATTATTAAAAGCAAAAGTCAAAGTACTAAAATAAAACGAAAAGGTGAGATATGTCAGTGACATATCTGCAAAGTCGACGTAGGACTGCTTGTTGATGTGGAGGAATTGTAATAGAATTAATAAATATCTACTATATTTTGTTCAGTCTAAAGACTCATCAAACCATCTGTTATTAGTTTTAGTTTTCCACGAAAATTAATATAGTCAACTCTTTATAACTCTTGAAGTGGCCCTAAAAAGGGCCGTTTGGTATTCAGTTATTCGCTGTTCCTGGAGTGATCCGAGTAGAACCGGTAATTGTCGAGTACCAGATGATGATTTGGTAGACAGTCGAATGGGTGGTCGTTGTTGTTGGTTCTGTTCCATGGAAGAAAAGCATATAATATTAGTCTTTAAGTGTTTTAGGAGCGTTAATACTGTGTATGAAAATCTTGAATTCAACTCTTTAGAACTCCTTAAGTGGCCCTGAAAAGGGCCGTTTGGTATTTTGTCGTTTGTTGTACTTTAGTTATAGTGTTACGTGTTGTCTATGCGATGTTAAACACATATAATTCAAAAAAAAAAAAATCATGTGAATTGAAAATATGGAACACTACAGAAGAGATTCCGTTTTAATTTTCAACATGAAAATGTGTCATCATAATGTCAGCACAGTAAAAATATTGGTTTGTAAAAGGTTCTTCTGTTCATATGTCTGTGAAAGTTAACAAACAACACAAAACTTAAAACACTAAGGAGAATTGAATTGAACCGTTTTGAGTTTGTTTTATGATGATTCATATAGTAGAGGGTCGTTAATTTTACGTTAGTAGACCACTGTATTATTAACTCCTGTTTGGATGAATTCTTGAGTAAACTATGATAAGGACCGGAAAGCCATTTGTAAATAATGATTTTAAACGTCGATTTCTCTCAAATCTCAAAACGTTCTTGCAAATTGGAAGCAGTATTTTATAAAGGAATGTTTACTTTACCATATGGTGTAGTTATAGATATCGATATAGATATCGTAAGAATCTCATGATACGTGAGAGATCAACGGTTAAAGCCATTATTTACAATTGGCTTTCCGGCCCTTATCATGGTTTACTCGAGAATTCACTTTTCCATTGATTGTTTTCTGTACTTACCGTGTAACTGTGAGGTGTCAGGAATCAATACTGGAACAAACCTGGCCGGATCTGTGCTTCTCCCCGGCATTGGTTCCAGAATAATTGTTCCCGGTTCGGAACTTACACAGCCAGCTATAAAGCGGAAAAGCCTTTTTTCAGGGCGAAATTAATCACTCCTAAGGGTTACGTTTCCGAATCATGGTGTCTTGTACAAAGTTGTATCTGAACAAGTTTTCCATCTTGTGGTGATAATTGGGTAGTTCCAAACTTTACCGCTAGGGTGGCGCTGTTGCCAACTTTTGAACGAAACAGAATAAAAGGGTGATATCTAAAGCAAGTTTGTAGGGAATATAATTTTAAGCAACTTTGTTTCAGACACCATTTTTCTATCTCTCCGTTCGACCATGATAGACCTATTTTTCTGCTTTATATCAGGGTGTCTCTTAAAAACGAGTTTTTTCATTATACATTTTTTGTTTCTCATTTTAGGATGGAATGATTTTCAATCAAAATATAGGAACCGTTATAGCGCACATTTTTGCTGAACAAAGTTTTTTAATACTGCTTGTGATTCAAAAGTTACGAGTAGTTTTAGATAAAAAAAAATGCGTTTTTTCTTATCGCCCTTATGATTGTTGAGGCGAGAATTGACCAAAAATTCATCAATTTCTTGTTTTAATGGGTATCAAGAAACATAATGCTGTATAAATAAACCCGGGTACTCCTTACCCTAACTTTTGAACAATAAAATATACTGATACACTTAGTCCAGCAAAAACTTGTATCATATATTTCTCTACACTTTGCTTCAAGATTATTTTTTCCTAAGAATTGAAACTAAAAAGTTAGAATAAAAAAACTGATTTTTAGGGACACCCTAATGTACACCAGCAAAATAGCTCCGAACTATAGCAGTGCACAAGCGCCAGACGCTTCAGTCGTGAATGAATAGCATGTAGCGTGTTATATTGGCTATGATTAGATATCACGTTGCAACGGTTGCATGGACGTGGCCAAGTGAGCGATCGAGGAGTTTCTACGTGTAGATTATTGCGTGAAGAAACGTATCAATCTGGTTCCGTTGCATGTTGACATGCAATGTCTTCAACGAATTATTCCTCCTCGTAACTCCGTCCACGAGGTGTGCAAACGTCAATGCTAATGCTAATGCTAGTAAAACTGGAACAAACATCGGATTTTACAAAAGTATTCTAAAGGGCGAACACGAAATTATTGCGACACAATCAACAGGGCATAACTTTTTTACCATTGGGTAAAAATCAACCAAATTTTGGCCACTTTCTTTCATCAACGAAAATCAAGGTGAACCAACGCGAGTCGAGAGAACAAGTTCTTTCCAAACACCTGGAATTTCCTGACCTGTCGCACCGGCAGTTGGGAAAAATGTTGAACATTCACCATTCAACCGTCTCCAGAGTGTTGAAGCGGTTACAGGAGTGGTTGACGTTGGACCACGGCAAAGGAGCTGGAAGATAACCGGGACCGGAGAACAAAAAGACGGAGGGAAAGGTGAAGCGGATGATTAAAGCAAATCCCAACGTCTCAAGCCGTGATTTGGCATAAAAGATCGGCATGTCGCAGAGCTACGTCCAGAATGCAAAGAAGAGAGCTGGACTACATACATACAAGATACAGAGCTTCCCAAACCGCGATGAGCGGCAACAATCGACGGCTAAAACTCGGGCACGGAAGCTCTGCGAGAAGATGCTGACAAAATATGGCTGCTGTGTGATGGACGACGAAAAGTATATAAAAGCCGATTTTAAGCAAATTCCGAGGTTGGAGTTTTTCACCGGCAAGAGCAAGTTCTATGTGGACGATAAATTTAAGAAGAAGAAAATGTCGAAGTTCGCCTCGAAATATCTCATTTGGCAGGCCATCTGCTCTTGCGGACTGAGGAGTGAGCCTTTCGTGACACAGGGCACAGTAAATGGCGAGATCTACAAATCTGAGTGCCTCGAGAAGCGCCTTTTGCCGTTCTTGCAGCAGCACGACGATGCTCTGCTATTCTGACCAGATTTTGCATCATGCCACTATTCTAAAAGTGTCCTGGAGTGGTATGAGGCCAATTCTGTCCATTTTGTTCCAAAGGACATGAATCCGCCAAACTGTCCGGCGCTGTGCCCGGTGGAGCAGTACTAGGCAATGATGAAGCGGGAACTTCAGAAGAGCAAGAAGACAGTCAAAAACGAGAAGGACATGTTAAGAAAATTTAAAAAAAAAACTGAGAAACTGGTACCGGATGACACTGTAAAGACTTTGATGGAGGGTATCAAGCGAAAATGCGTTCAATTTTACACTCAAGGCTCCATCGATTAACTTTTCTTTTGATTTTTGAAGTAAATATATGTATAACTACCCTAAAATTTTGGTTTGATTCTAAACATTATAAGAAAATTGGCATGACATTTTCGGTGTCGCAATAATTTCGTGTTCGCCTTTTAGGAGTAATTTTTGCGTCCAGTGTGACTAAGGACTGTATCGAAAATATACTGGCAACACATTTTTCTCAAAGCATGAAATTAAAAAAAATCAACTTTACCGTGTAATTCAAGTCTTGTCCTCCAGAAATTTTGGTTTTGACTCCACTCAAGACGTTTTGAATAGTAGTTTGGTCGCAATTTTTGGAAACCGCAGACCATATGTGTCTTTCAATTATGATTGGTACATTGCACAGTTGTAACAGTTGTAACAGTTGTAATGAATTTGATGCGCTCTTCTCAAACCAATCATTAAATTAAACAAGTTATTCGTTTCATTGGATCATACTGCTTGAAGAAGATTCTCAGTAGTATGGTAGAACGTAAACAAAGCATGATCTTTCTGTTAAAGACTGAATTCGATGAAATGTGGACACACAAAATAGGTCACACAAAATTTTCCTTGAGCCCGATTCTTATCAAACTTTTCGGAAATAAAGTACTACTAAATGGTTAGGTTTCGACATCATTGGTTTATTGAACCATGGACGTCAATCTTTGCCTAACATCCCACTGCGGGGTAGGTTGTAGCAACGGAACAAGTCCGCCACTTCAACAGGCAAAAATTGACGCATGGAAAGACGCTCATGTACCACTGTGGCTTGTATAGTTTATTCTTAGCGATCTATTGTGTGCACTCTGTTTACTGATGCGCACATGGGAGAGGAACTCTCTCCTTTTTTGGGTTTGTTTTGATTCGTTCTTGGTTCGGTACCATTGGATACATGCCCTTTCGCTCAATTTTCAAAAACATCTGTTAATTTTCCTACCTGCCGCACTCTGACGGACCTTTCAACACTTTCTCTTCACATGTTTCATTCTAGCCAAAAAACATTGTTGTTCACTCTTGGTGCCTCATGGTGATGAGCGAACATCTCCTTCTACATTATTATCTTTGTACCAGTCTAAGACGGGCCGGGCATAGTGGCAAGATGCCAAATCCGGCCAAAGAAATGGCAGAAGTCGTTTTTGGAGGCATTCGTCCTTGTAGATTTGTCCGTTGACGGTCCCAGAGGTGATGAAGGGCTGACTCATTTTGACACATCCGCAGATCGCTGAATTTCGACAGTTTCTTCTTCCGTACACTCTCCGAAACGGCCAACTTAGAGGTGGCGACGTAGTGTTCCTGTCCTGGCATTTGTTTGGTGTCGGCTTTAATGTAGGCTCTTCGTCCTTCACAATGCAGAACGGTTTTGTGAGCCACTCCCTGTACAATTTTCTTGCACGAGTTTTAGCCACCGAGTTCTGTTTATCGCTCCGGTTTGGTGCCTTCTGGACCTTGTACACATGTAATCCAGAACGTTTCATTGTTTTCTGCACAAAACAAACTGAAACTTTCGCCTTTTTCGCAACATCCCTGATCGAAATGTTGGGATAACGCTTAAATTGGTTCAATACCATCCTGGCCTTCTCCGGATTTGATGTGCCACGTTTTTTGCCACTACCATTTTTCCGCTTGGTTGTCTTACGGTCCTTGGACGTTTTGATCACATGAGATACGGTTGAATTTGCGATTCCGAGCTGTTTTCCGATTAGAAGCGTTTGGGTTTTCGAAGTGAGTGCCCAAAATTTTTTGGCGCACTATTTCTTCATTCGAAGCCATCACTGAAATCACTCGACCGATTTTCACGAAACTCATTACACAATTGACACAATAAAATGAAATACATTCAGTTAAAATTTCAATAATTTTTACCTACACGCTAAAAAGTTACGAACAATTGCGTGTGTCCAAATTTCATCGAATACAGTCTTTAATTTCCTTTTTTCATCTCAATTAGTCAAATTGGTACTAAATTAGCCAATATTATGCTAAAAATTTACAAGCGACGATTGATTAGAATTATCAAGAGTTAGTGATTAATTCAGTATCATGATTGAAGACTGGACTCGGAAAAAATGACACACACGCCCAAAATTATCGCCCAAAACTTTTCGATCGGACGAAGTTCTGGTGTATTTGGGGGGTTCGCCTCCTTCGGGACCACATTAACGCCCTTCGCTTCGTACCAATCTATTACAGGCTTAGCGTAATGGCACGAAGCGAGATCCGGCCAGAACAGCGTGGGATCTCGGTGAGAGCGGAGGAAGGGCAGCAAGCGCTTCTGCAAGCATTCCTCTCGATAAATCTGCCCGTTTATGGAGCCGGTTGTAACGAACGGCTTGCTGTATCGTTCGCACTCGCAGATCGCCTGCCAAAACAGATACTTCTTCGCGAATTTGTCGATCTTTCTCTTCCGGAACTTTTCCGGAACCTCCATGCGGAACGTACCGACAAAAAACTCGAGAAAGGGGATTTGTTTGGTGTCTGCCTTGATATATGTCTCGTCGTCCATGACGAGACAGCCTGACTTGACCAGCCACTCACGGTACAGCTTGCGCGCACGCAATTTGCCACCGTGTTTTGCTTGTCAGTCCGGTTTGGCGCCTTCCTGACCTTAAAAACACGTAGCTTGCCCGAATCATGGACTGCTGGACAAACCACTTCGACGAATTGACCTTTTTGGCCACGTCTCGGGTGGAAAGGTTCGGGTTATTCTTGAAGTACTGCCTTATCTTCCGCGCCTTCTGTGGGTATTCCGTTTTCGGTTTTCGGCTGCTTCCAGCGGCGCGCTCGATGATCTTCGTCTCCTGGGACATCTTCACAACGCGGGACACGGTGGAATGGTGCATTCCAAGCCTTTTGCCGATCCATCTGTGCGACTGACCAGGATTATCGATCACCGCGGCCAAGATTTGCTGGCGTAGCTCTTCTTGTTTCGAATGCATTTTGAAAACTACTTGACAGATCCCGATAAAATTTTGCATACATAAACATTACACCAGTATTACCCAAAATTTCAATAATTATTACCCACGCGATAAAAAGTTACACCCAAAACAAAGTGACACATTTTTTCCGAGTCCAATCTTGATCTGATGTTTGCATTGCATTGAACATACAATCCGATAATAATGCCCCTTGGAAGCTTGATGATAACAGCTCTATAGGATCGTTTCTTCCAGCACTATTAATCAATTATTCACTTCGACAAATATTTTTCATAAGGGCCTAACTGGTAAACGTAAACATGGCTGTTTCCGTAAATATCTTGCCATTGAAAAAAAGCCTCAGCAATCCACCACGGCGAAGAGAAACAGTTCACCTATCCGATATCTTTTGTGCTACGAGAAATTTATGGAAGAAGTCATTGTTTGCGTTTGTCAGTTAGGCCCTAATGAAAAATTTCGAATTATGCAGATAAATAATGGTTGTAAATTTTAAAAATTTGTGCTCAAATACATAATATAGTGAAACTATTTATATTCAATTCCTTGCGATTCCATTCCTGTGACTACAATGCAACCTTTAATACATCACTGCCTTGTCAATCAGTAGAAGATGAAAATTTATTGTGCATGTTCGATCGAATTCCAATCCTGTCAATGCAACACAAATAATATTTCCTTCTGTGAACTCCCTATACTATCGTACAACAGCAGCACCCAAACTCAGAATTGAAGCAATAAATCAACATCAGAGACTGGTGGCTTATCATGGTCTTACGTCTAATGTTTCCCCTTGTCTCAGTCTCTATGAAGGATGTGACTGGGACAACACATCAGCTCTTCTCGGTAAAACTTGATTTAAACTACCTACCCGTTTGTGTGCGCCTGCCGACATTGCCTTCCTGGGGACTAATCAAACTTAATCTCTACGCCTGTCGCTTCGAGAAATTTCAACTACTCTGACTGGAAGGAATCTGCTGCTTTGCTGGCGTTGTTTAATGTGCTTTGGCTGTAGAAAATCCTACTGGCAATCCAGATAAATAGCTTAGTTACTATTATGCATAAGCTCACCTTGTGTTTGGTGGTGGTTATCTGCTCCCTTCTAAGAGAATTGATTTCAATTGGTTCAGACTTCCAAAGTCTATTTGGAAACTTATCGATTTTGCGCTTGAGCTATCATAACAAGTTGTTTTGCTCGGTATCGTTTCGAAAAAACAGAATTAGAAATTCTTATTGACATCAAAATAATTGTCATGCGCTCCAAAAAGCGCACATTTTCGACACAAACAAATTTAAACAAACTCACTGATCCATTTCAATGTGATTGCAAAGTACGAAAACTAAATCCAATAAACATCTCATCATCAATCGACATAATTTTGACTGACAGTTTGATTAGCATGTTTACGAGCAGGCAGTTGGTGCTTTATGACTTGTTTACCGGGGAGCCATTTATCTGCTTCATTAATAATTCGAAGCCCTGATTATTTGAATTATGTTCGAACGGAGTGTTTTCATTCTTCCAATGATTTCCCGCAAATTGATGCATCCAACTTTGTTGGGCATTCAGCATCATTTCTGAAAATAGATATTGAATTAGCTAGAATGGAACCTGACAGTTCAAGCTTTCCAGTTGTGCTCATTTAAGCCAAAATAAGCGCTAATCGTATCAATGGCCAATGGTTGACGCTTGGAAAATTTTCAGAATTGTAACATTTTATACAAAGTTGAAGTCAGTGGTTTAACTCTCTTGATTGCGAAATGCGATCCCATGAAATTATTAATTGCAACACATACATTCACCATCATTTCACATTAATTCATCAAGGATTCGCACTGAGTAACAGGATTTTGAAAACCTTAATTTATCCACAAATGGTGCAACCTGACTTTTCTAGAGTGAGTTTGCTCATTAATTCTTCCGGTCTGCTTCCTAGCATCTTGCTATGAAGTAATTTTGAGCAAATGTTTTTGTTTTTTTTTGTTTTGTTTTTTTCTGACACTTTACACCAGGGGTGCATTCGTGTCCGCGTAGCTGTTCTATATGCTCCAGCTAGAATCCGCTTTCTTGTTCGCTGTGTTGTTTTTCATCATCATTACAGTATTCTTCTTTTTCATTGTCATGACAATCATTTACATATTCTTCGTCGGCTTTTCATCTTCTTCTTCTTCTACTCTTCTTTCTACTATTGTTCAAGTTCTTTGTTATCTCTTGCATCTTCGTTTTTCTTCACTTTTAACTACTTATACTACAATCCTCTCACGAACTATTATTACGCTTCTGCTTTTCTATCCTCTTGTATTGATGTTTTACTATTACCTTTATCAACCTTCTTCCTGCATTCTTCATTCGCAGTAATTTGTGTAGCTAAAATTTTTGTTCCTGCCTTTTGTTCGTTCGCCGGCTTTATTCACCTAGTTCTTCCGACTATTCTCACTGTATTCACCTTTTACAATTGCTCCTATTTCAAGTTGTTTCTTTGCTCCGTATTTGTCCTGCATCTTTATATTTTTTTATAGAACCCGGTTTGCCGCAAGAAGTTCAGTATATTGCTGGTATTGTCCTCCGAGATATCTAGGGAATCTCGAAGGCTTGTCGAACTTATACAGTGCTCTTGCCGTTGATCATCGTATTTTCTGCAATGGAAAATTACGTGTCGTACATCCAACACCGTTCCACAGCAGGTGGGTGGAGGTTCTTTATTTTTATAGAAACGTGTGCGTTAGCCGTGTATGACCAATCTTTAGGCGTGTTAATACTCGCTGGTCACTGGTGATCCCACGTCAGTGTTCATCCTGATTTGGTAGTGACCTCTCCAGCTCGGTAAAATATGTGCTCGTACCGTATCCTGCACGAAAGGCATGTTGACGTTTGTCAAGCCGTCCGTTCAACTCCAGTTCCGTGGTCAGTCGTCTGTTAATAATTCGCTCGAATAGTTTTGCCATACAGCTGGTGAGCGATATGGGACGGAAGGCATCAGGTCCTGTATCAAGGCAGTGCGGTTTTGGAATCGGAACAACAATAGCATTCCGCCAGCTATCGGGGAACACACCATTATGCCAGATTCTGCTCAGAAGCTCAAGGAGCGTTATTTTAACGGATAAAATAAGACGTTGAAGCAGTGGATACCCAACCATATCGGGACCTGTCGAGGCACCTCGCCCTTGTCGAGAGCCCACAGAGTTCGTTGAGCGTTACATCGATGTTGTACACTTCATCGGTGTTGGGCGAAACCCATGGACTCTCGTTTTGATGCTGCCTTTGCCATCTGGATGGAGGATGGAGGATAGCTAGAGGTCACTGATCTTTCGCTGTAGAATGTTGCCAGTACTTCCGCTGCTTCTTCGGGGTTGTCCGTGAGTCCGTCCACTCGCTTGATTACTATTGTACGCTGTTGTCAACTGCCACGGAGAGTGTTTACCGTTCGCCATAATTCGGTCGTCGTGCTACTCGGGGATATTCTGGCCACAAAAGATTCCCATGACTGCTCCTCTGCTTACTTGATTACGTTTCTGGCCTCTGCTCTGGCTTCCTAAAATCTTACCAACGCTTCAAAATGGTGTGGGCTGGTTATCGGCAGTCTCCGTAAGGATCGAAGGCATTTTCGTCGTCGCCGCTTTTGCTTTTGGGAACCACCATGGTACCACTCTTGCTCATACACGGCCGCTGGTTCGTGGTATAGCACAAGTCGCTGCTGATATTATTTTTTCGGTGAAGTTGGTAACGTTACACTCGAAATCCGGTCGAATAGTTTCGGCGGTGATGCGCTCGTACAATGACCAGTCTGCGCAGTCGTAGAGCCATTTCTGCCGTACTGTTCGCTGGTACGACCACCCAGGTATAGACACCGTAATCGAAAAATGGTCGCTGCTGTCGGTGTCCAGTAGAGTTCGCCACGTGAACCTACGAGCAAGACTCTCGGAACAGAATCTTACGTCGGTTGCCGAAGTATTTCCAGTCACTGGGTCGATGCGTGTAGGAGAACCATTGTTGAGGATGACGAGCAGCCTATACAAAGTCGTTTCAGCGATGAATTGCCCAAGTGAGTTAGATTTTGACGAGCCCCAAGCGGGATGGTGTGCGTTGAAATCTCCTAGAAACAGAACTGGACCATCTAGTTTGTCGAGTAATTTACTCAACGCAGCCTGACATTGAGTAGCACTCGGTGGGATGTATATGGGGACTACAGTAAGCTCTATCGGTGTCTGGACGCGTACAGCGACGAGGTGTAGAGTGGTGTTTATTTGCAGACGTTCGAACGATATACCTTCCTGGACAGCGAGGCCTACTCCACGACGCCAATAGTGTACGCTATTTGATTCCAGGAGTAACGTGTAGTTCTTACCGACGAAGTCTGAGGGTGTGGTTGTTCGGTTCGTCGGTCTCTTGGAGCGCGGTGACACAAGGTTCGAAGTCGGCGATGAGGAGCTTTAGCTCGCTAATATTGGCCCTAAGTCCACGGACTTTCCATTGCAGGGCAAAGCAGCCACCAGAGTGACGATCTGTGGCTGATCGTGTTTTGGATGATCATGCGCTTTGTGATGATGGTCTTCGGTTCGATGATGTAGTCATTCGGAGGATTGTCGAATTGTTTTCATCGGGCGAGGGTTCTGCTATAGTTTGGTTGTCATCTGTAAAAAAATCAGGTGCGGCAGTAGCTGTTTGTGCATGGGAAAGAAAAGGACTGACCTGTGGGACGACTTGTCCCACAGTACTACTTCCAGAAAAACCGGCAACAGCCGGCACTGGGGAAAAACTTTGTGTAGATTTGTTGTGTTCTTCACTGTTGGTTTCGATGGTTTCATCAGGTTTTGTAATTGCTTGTGTAGAGCGGCGGCCAGGGCAAAAAAGGCTACCCCTTCTCCCTGCCGTCTATCCCAAATTTTCCGTGTTGTGGTCGTATCACTAGTTACATCGGCTGCAGAGGTGGAATCACCATCAACGGGTTGGGGTAAGACGTCCCGGATAGATCTTTTAGCCTTCTGCACTTGCGTCGGAAGGGGTACTACACTTTACCCGCTTCCGAACCGAGCCGTCTCGTTGTCCGTGTCCATGTGTGGGTCATTATTGTTGTTCAAACGTTGTTGGGAGTTGGGACTCCCAGACTCTTCGCCGGAGTACTTCATTTGGGTGAGGTCATGTGTTGTGGTTGTGGTGGTAGTTCTCTTCGGTGGTAGGCTTGTGTCTGGTGATATGGCTGGTTTCTCAAAATTATGCTTCGGCTGACGGCCCCGCTTTGTTTCGTGATGCTGAAGAATTGTTTCTCGATCGAGTTACAGGACCTGTCACCACATGGGTCTGTTTCTGATCTTTACTGTGATGTGGTTTTTCATGGCTATTGTGTTGATCCCTGGTGTTGTGCGTTTTTTCTTTATTTGTGACTTGCTGCTTAAGCTGATTGATGAGATTGGCCATGATCTTCATCTTCTCATCCTTGCGGTTGCTTTCTTCGCGCAATTTCACTAGTTCATTGTCCTTTGCTTTCATGGCGGCTGCTTCAAGGTCCTTAAGCTTTTTTTCAACCGCACTTTGTCGAGCTGCTACCTCAGCATAACTATCTCCTGTCTGTTACTCGGCACGTTTTCTTGTTTCCGGGAATGTCAAAGTGTCACGAACTTTAATACGTATTACTTCGACCTCTTTTTTATACATTGGGCATTGGCGGCTGCTTGGTCGATGATCTCCTTTGTAGTTTTGGCAGAGTGGCGCTTCACCACATTCTTCCTCACCGTGTATATTGCCAGAGCAGTTGAAACAGCGTTGTGGTCCAGGACATCGGGCACGGGTATGGCCATAGCAAAAGCAGCTATAGCAAAGCATTGGATTCGGAAAGTACGGACGGGTGGGAATACGCAGCAAGCCGATTTTAATATTCTCCGGGTACGTTGTGCAGCAGAATGTTAATATCAGCGCTGGTGTATTAACTTTCTGACCACCTGCGATCTTTGTAATACGTTGTACACGCATATCTTTTTCAGAAATAATTTCTGATAAGATGTCCTTTTCTTCCATGCGAATTAGGAGATGACGCATCTGCTAACATTTAAATTCGGATGTGGGATAACTTCTACACCCGTTACATCGATCAGCTTGTCCAATTTTAGTAGTTTGGCAACTTGGGCTGGGTCTCGAACTCTCAATGTGTATTTAGCTCCTCGCGTATTTCAATCGGTTCATCGACACATGCCTCTGCTAATTTCCCACACAGAAACAAAAGCGTTCACGAAAATGAAAACGGGCCGTGAACTAGTTCACGTTTTCATGATTTTTGCCTGAAAACGTGAACTATTTCCCGATAACGTGATTGAGTTCACGGTGTATTTTTGCTTGTTCTCGAATTCATGACTGCTGTTCACAGATTTGGGCACGGATTCGTGCAACTATAAATGGGTCTGCTACAAGTGGAACGGCATCATTTCCGGACAGCTGCAGAAACGTTAATTCCCCGCACTTGTTTGTTGAGTCCATATATATTGGTAGCCTATAAGAGACAGACCCTCCTGGATAAATTACGTTGGTATTTAAATTATGGCAACGGTCACCCGTTACCTACCCCAAATGAACAAGAGAAAATAAGAAGAAACAAATCCTAACTTCTATGTCTCTTCGAAGTCGATATTTTGCAAACGTTAGCAAAATGTTGCGCCCCACTGTAGTCGAACACTTTTGGAGCAACCTGTAGTACTATTCGAATGTCTATCGAACACTTTTCCGATTGTGGGAAATTTCTTTATTTTTCCCTTTTTTTATTCTGGAAGACTCTTCCTTCCAACGCAGCGCACCTCACCACCTCAAACAACGGTGAAAAACTTTACGCCGAAAACCGAAAAAAAATCGGTTTGTTCGCACTTTTGCACCTACGTCGAAGCAGTTGGTTCGCATTGTAAATCACGTAATCTGTAATCTAATCTGAACCGATTTCGGACAACTTTTGATGTTTATCACCGCTAAACACGGGCCACTATTGACAAATGGCTTTTAAAGTGTTATCAATCGTGAAAAACTACAACTGAACCAATATTATTATGAGCGCGTACGCGATTGCTATTGATCGTAGCAATGTCCCGAACTCGATGTGAGCAAATGTTGGTAAACCGACTGCTTAGAGTTATCTCTAATTGTAAGATTCCGCCCACCATTTCACAAAATATTGCGAGTAGTTGAACGGATTGGAGATAAGGAAAGTTTAGGTTTGGGACCAAGTCTCCCTCGGTTGGAATCAAGTTAGTAAGCGTAGGAATCAATAGAATCAATATAATTTACTAATGCTATTGGAACTTGAGCCTACACAGATAAAAAGGAACATTGAATTTTCTGCGTTATCTAATGCACATAAAGGGAATGAGAAATTTGGCAGAAAATAAAGGTATGTTTCATGTAAATTTAAGCCAAATAACGCCTGAATCTAGCCTGTTGAATGAAAGATTGCAAACATTGTTGTATAGCGCAGCAAAGACAGCAACCGATTTCGTCGCTTGCGCCTCGATTGGTTTGGAATTAATCGAGGGGAAATTTTACGCGCTTGTTAACATTAATTATTTTTTTCTGTGTAATAAATAAGCAATTAAAAAAATAAAAATAAATACAAATGGTATCCATTTAGAGAAACGAAACAATTGCGAAACAATAATCAGATTTCAAAGGAAAATGAGCTCAATACGCACTTCTAGAGCACAGAATTGATCGCCAAAACTGTTCCAACGGTAAAACGGTATGCTCGTTTTTGCATCAAAAAATGATTTCGAAGAGGATTGCGAACTGGACCAGCCTTTGAGGATAGTAAACGATTCATTTCCAAGTAATTGCAATGGGTCAACCCTCAGGCATGACAATCTTCACCTCTAATCAAACGACTGGAATCCCAATATCGACCTCTGTTACAACCCTCAATTTTCGACAAAGCAAAAAAAACCCAGCCTGAAAAGCATTCCTTTCGGTTCGATTTAACCATTTCAACCGTGAGCAACCAAAACAAAAACCCGAAAGGCCAAAGCAAATATTCGACTGGGGAAAGAGGTGAAACTGCACGGAATTGGAATACCACAAGCCACCGGAGGCCACTTTCTTTCGAGTCGATCGAACGAGTCACGAGGAATGCCCACTCGGATCTTGTTAGCCAGGATCCAATGGCCGAATGAAAATCTTTTGTTTGTGCTCTGCCGGGGAAAGAACTACGAGAAAAAATCCACATTACATCGTCGCAATAGTGGGCCCCACCCAAAAATCCAACACACATTCGGCTTTTATTTGCAATGTAAGCATTGTATGTGTCGCCCTTTTTTCCCCCCATCCCATCCAGCCCGGCTACAGGCAGGTTCGTGAATGGCTTGAAGGTTTTTTCACACTGCTATCGATTAGATTCGCCTTACTGTTCCTCGGCTCCTCGACCCTGTCGGTTGGGAATGGGTCCTCTCTGTCCAGCTGGTGTGCTAGGCAACATTCGATTGTGTTTTTTCTCGTCTTCAAATCTCATTTTCCACTTTAGCAAAACGAAGAACACGTTTTGCCCGTTGTTGACGGGTGGCGTGGCAGTGGCGGTTTTTTCTTCTTCTTGCTAGCTGAACCCAGCCGAGAATGGAATTGAGGCCTCGCTTTGTTCTGCCTCAGCTCATCCTATGGAGCTAATAAAATTTTCTGTTGCTTAAATTGCCCTAGAAGGGATCGAACGATAGAAAAGCACTGTGGAAATTTAGCACGAGCAATAGAATGGGAGATTTTTATGTTTCATTGACTCACGACTTTAAGAACTCTGACTCTGTTTTGAGTAACACATTCATTAAAAGAGTAATTGATAGAGGAAATAAGACCGGTGTCTACTTTCCATCATCACGAATAAGACATCACATAACGAGTCAGTGTGCTTAACTTCAATCGGATTCAGGCAAGATTATCATGATGCTGATGAAAAATGAATTACATTTAATTATGAAGTACACATATACATCAGACTCAAGTGAGTATTAAAAAAATAGATTCAAATTGGAAGGGTTTGAGCATGAATCGATGCGCATTTGTTCAATTTGTTCCAGTTAAAAAAATAGGTGGGGAAACCACCGCATAGTTGAGGTAAACTAAAGGGTGTTTCGATCAAAATTTGGTCGACTTAAACTTTACGCATTTCCTCTCATCGTACATTAAAAAAATTTCATTTTTAAGATGGGTGCGGATTTTATCATTCCTCTATTTTGATTTTGAGATTGGCACTTCATTTATCAGAATGTCGTCGAAGGAAGAGAAGCAACGCATCAAACTTTTGCACTTTCATGGCGAACATCGAAACTACTCTCATGCCAAGTTGTCGAAATTGTTGAATGTGGCTTAATGAACTGTTACCAACGTATTAAAAGTGTTCGGTAAACGTTAGCCGGAGGCCACAGCGACCACAAAAAGAGTTGCCCGTTGTTTCGAGCCCCAACCTCTCCGTCCGAGATGTTGCAAAGAAGCAGGGAGTGGCGCCTTAAACCGTAGATAGAGCTAAAAAGAAAGTGGTGACTCCAAATCGCGACAATAAACAAAACACGTCGGCCAAAGACCAATCACGAAAGTTGTACACGACGATGCTGACAAAGTTTGATTGCGTGGTACAGGACGATGAAACTTACCTCAAGGCAGACGTTTAACAGCTACCTGGACAGAAATTTAATAAGGCAACCGGACGGGGAATGGTGGCAGATAGCACATTAAACATTCAAAGTTCTGCTGAGGCAGGTCATCTGTGGCTTGAAGAGCAACGTTTACATTGCGACCGGAACTGTCAACTAGGAAATTTATCTGAGCGAGTACCTACAAAAACGTCTACTACCTTTCCGGAAGCGACATAATTGTTCCGTTCTATCTTGGCAAGATTAGGCATCTTGCCATTACGGAAAAAGGCCATGGAGTGGTATGCTGCCAACAACGTTCAAGTGGTGCCCAAGGACAGGAACCCTCCCAACACGCCAGAGCTCCGCCCTATCGAACAATATTGGGCCATCGTCAAGCGGAAACTTAAGAAGACTCAAAAAGCTGTTGTGAGCGAGAAACAGTTCAAGGCAAACTGGTGTGCTGCGGCGAATAAAGTGGACAAGGAGACTGTATAAAATCTTATGGCAGCTGTTAAACGAAAGACCCGGCAATTCACATTCGGTAAATAGGATGCTTAGCTAAATATTTCCTCTGTATTCTGTATTAACTGAACTTGAATTTGACTTATTAATAAAAACTTTGATCGATTCACACATATTACTGTTTGACCAAATTTTGATCGGAACACCCTTTATTTTAATTCTACGTTGGATTCAAAAGCCGTTGGTGCACCAATTGATGAGACGTTTATCGTCTTTACCCAGTATTACCATCTTTAGTTGATGACGATGTTAATGAGTATGTTGAGCTTTCGTTAGACTATAACAAAATGGCTTCAATGCACATTGGTTTTTTTCCTGATGTTCTTTTTGGTGAAAGCAAATGAGTGCTGATGAAATTGCTTAAATCTTTTGTGCTGTATTGAATAATTGGACGGATACTAATGTTTCAAATAATCGTCCTGCTGTTTATGCTTCATGGAGCACTGATTTGCTAAGAAAACTTAAACGAACACGATATGCTTCGCAGCGTAAACTCGGGCAACACAGCTCCCTGGCAAATAATCGTAGTTTTCGCTTGAAATGTTATAAGTACCGTAAACTTAACTCGTAACTCTACAAATCCTACGTATACGAGTACAAACTTATTTAAGGCGAAACCCTAAAGGCCCAAACGTAATGAGTACGGAAACGGAATGAAAACAGCAAGTTTGACAATTGTCGCAAATGACTTCGATATGTCCAATTGGAATCAACATGGATCTAATCAGTTTTCTATCCGACATGCAGATTTAATCAGATTGGACTTTGTCGCTGCCGTCGCCGTTCCGCTTCTGTTATCACTGCGTTCGAGCCTTAACAAATTTTGGAGCTATGTTCATTCTAAGAGGAATAAGACTACTATGCCAACTTGTGTGTTTTTGAACGATGGTGAAACCGAATATAAGTGAGAAAAAATGTGAGCATTATGCTACTTATTTTTTGTCCGTGTTTGCTGCAGAAACTTATATCTCGAATGAACTCCGCAGTTTTGGACGTGCCTACACAAACCTTTTACATGTGCATATTTTTGAAATAACGGAAGGAATCATTAATGAGTTCGGTACACAAGAAAGGAGACAAACGTGACATTAAAAACTACCGGGAATTACTAATCTCTCAGCTGCCTCTAAATTGTTTGAGATAATAGTGTTTCATTGTTGAGAGCACCATATACTATATCTCTTGAGATCAGCATAGTTTCATGCCTGGACGTTTGATTACCACCTGTGGACTCCTAAATCATCCAGAAAATCATCCATTACGGGGGCTACCACTGCTGTTTCTAAATCACAATTTACCTTCTCAACATTTGCACACTCAATGAATGCTAGGGTTCAACGAACGCTGCTTAGTGACGTCAACTCGACAAAGATAATGCATTGCATAGAGTCCCCTTTTCCTCCCGTGAAAAATAATCTAAAATACATTTTATCAGACATTTATTATACGGAAGCATCCATAAACTAAAAACGCTGTAGCCTGAACATTTGTATATGTATGAAAGTTCACGAAGAGATGTTGTAGCAAAAGGCCTAGTTGTACCTGTAGAACTTCTGGATACTGAAGAAAAGAACCAAACCATGATCTGAGATAATATTTTGAAATTTAAAAGCAAATGAATTGCTCAAGAACGGTAAATTTGGAACCAACCACTTCCGTCACGATACCTTTTTACAATATCCCGGAGATCTTCCTCTGCTGAACGGAGGTGTTCCGAAAGGTACAGTAGGGGCCGTTTCTCTCATTTGGCCGTTGAGAACGATCATTGACAGCATTATCATCGGGATTTGAGCTACGCAGTGTTTCCTGCGGCTTTAATTTTGCCTGGCGTTCTACAACAACCGTATCTCCTGTCTTCACGGTGCTTGTTCTAGCTCCGTGACGTACGTCCTCTCGTTTTTTCGAATATAATTTGACTTTGCGGTCTCTCGTATCCAATAGCTGTTCGTCGTGGTTAGATAGCTCGTAACGGAGGAGAGCCAATTTACGTTTGATTTACGACCCGATAAAGCTTCCTCGGAGGCAACTTAGTAACGGTGTGATTGTAACTCCTTCTTGTAATTTTTACCGACTGATAATTCGGTTGACACAGCTTTGTTTACAATTTTCATGAACCCCTCTACTAAGCCATTTTGATGCGTAGAAAACATAGTCGAAAATATAGCTTGAATACCACATACAGAACAGTAACTTGCGTAGTCGTCTTCGTTAGATATAGGCCCGTTGTCCGACAGCATTGAGCGCGGAAAACCTTCTCTTTCAAAAATTGTATCCAAAACGACTTTGGTATACTCAAATTTCGTTTATTTCTTCGAACAAGCTATTGAATACCTAGATCTGAGCTCTTACTTCACCTTACCATCGCCGGTGTGTCATCTGCTGTACATTGAAGTTTCCATTTCAAACGGTCCATGGCTGTACCGCACCAGCCTCGCTGTCTGCCAAGAGTTCGCAGGTTGCCTTCTACTTGATCGATCATCCTTTTTCGTTGCGCGCCTCGACCTCTTGTACCCGTCGGTTCGTTGCCGAGAACCATTTTAACAGGGCTGAAGTCCGACATTATTACGACATGCCCAGTGCATCGTAGCTGACCGATTTTAGCGATGGGTACGATGGGATGCAGCTGATGCAATTCGTGGTTCATTCGCCTCCTCCACGTTCCGTCTCGCATCTGCACTCCACCGTAGATCGTACAAAGCAACTTCCGATCAAAGACACCAAGAGCGCGTTGTTCCTCCACTAAAAATGTCCATGTTCGTAGAGAACTACCAGTCTAATTAATGTCTTGTAGATGGTCAACTTTGTGGTTCGGCGAACTTTGTTCGATCTTAGCGTCCTTCGCAGTCATTCGACGATTTCCAGCAATAATGCGCCTGTCGTTTCTTTTGCTGGTGTCGTTATCGGTGGATACACGTATTCGCCCAGTACCACCATTTCATCACCATCGATCTGAGCTCGTTTTAGGAGGCTAACATAGTCTTCTCGTGAGCCTTTTTCGTCCATGTATTATGTTTTCAACGCATTAATCACTAGCCCAATCCTACCAGCTTCACCATAAAGTCTGATGTGCGTGTCCGCCATTGTTCAACAATTAACGAGCTCACGACATTCAACGTCGCCTATGGTAAGCCAGATAGAAGGAAGAGACTTCCTGAAGATCGTGCCCTTCGTGTCCATCACAGCCTTTGAATCACAGCTCCAATGCAATGTTAAACAACAAACATGACAATTCATCGCCTTGTCGATAATTCCTCTTTCTGAGATTCGGCGACTCTCACACTGGACGACACATATCACT
Source organism: Aedes japonicus (assembly GCA_034211315.2). NCBI lineage: Eukaryota > Metazoa > Arthropoda > Insecta > Diptera > Culicidae > Aedes > Aedes japonicus. Next base: position 114,346 of record JASCZW010001717.1, read on the forward strand.
CGATCCATCGTTGTTTTGACCAACTGCTTTGATCTGAGCTCTATAACAATCCAAAATCTGAAATGCGTTTTGCATCCCAGAAGGTTTTTGAATATTGACCATAAGACGAAAGTCATTTCTTTCTTTGGGACCTCTTATTTGACAGACACGACTCTGCGAGTGACACTAGCAGCATTTCCTCCGAACTCCTGTCAGGCGTTTCTACAGAGTAGAGAGCTTGGACCGCTGCTGTCTGTTCGATACTCCATGCAAACCCTTGCGCTCGGTACGAAGACGGCTGCAGGCTTGCGCAGTGGTGATGATTTAAAACTGTTTTTTTGTGCGGTTCGACTGACCGCCGAGGATTGCTTTCGCCTTCAATCGTTATTTGATCGATTCACTGATTGGTGCCGTCGAAATAAACTTCGATCAGCATTCTCAAGTGTCATGGTTGTTGTAACCTCACCAGCACCAATTGTTTTCGACTATAACATACCATCAATGGCGTCGCTTCTCAATAGAATCGACCAGTTCAGCGATTTAGGTGTTCCTACTGAATTAAATGAACGTCGCCGCTAGATCTAGGGCTTTTTGTCGAGAGTCTCGAAGAGACTTCACTGACTGGTACTGCCTGAAAGCTCTCTATTGCTCACTGGTAGGATCGATCCTTGAAAATGCCACCTTGGTCTGGCTTCCTTATCAACTGACCTGGAGCTTGAGGATCGAAACAATACAGCTCAGGTTTATCCAGCCGGCATTGCGTAACCTACCATGACTGTGATCCATACAATCTCCGCCTATAGTCTGCAATCTGCTGCAATTAGATTATGAAACAAAATGGACTTTTCTCCAACTACGATTCCAATCGAACAGCGCACAGCTGGGCATCTAGAACTAATCGAACCTCAAGGCAAAAATCTCGAAACTCTTCGTCGCTTTGGAAGCACGGCCTCGTAAACAGCTATTATCCGGCTTGATAATTGTCGCAAAATCGAATGGATTCGAGTTTCAACTCACTCAGCACGCGATATGGTAGTGAGTTATAGAGCTGATTTTATCCCACTTCAATCTTATATTCCTGGAATAATTTATAGACATCTCTAGCAATGGAGAGGCTCAAATAAACAAAATAGTGCTCGTCCTGATTGCGAAATTTCGTAGAATTGAAAGAGTGTTTTCCAACCATCGCACGGCTCTGTGAACTGAAGATATGGTTAGATTTACCCAACTTCTCCTTGTATTCTTCAATAGTTCAAAAAGGCTGATCCTATATAAATTTCCGTAAATTGAATAGACGTAATTTTATTTCAACCGCTCAGCACATAAGACATAGCTGATTTGCTCTGGAGTCGCTCAAACTCAACAAACATAGACTTGTCCATCTGTCTCAACATTATTCGATAATATTAGAGAACTAAGTGATCAAAACCAGCATCTTCATTGTTCGCAGAGCCTGTGCGGCAGATGAAATAACTTCATTTGATTGCAGAAAATTTCACAGAGTGAAAAGTCTTTAGTTGATCTTGAGCCACCATGAGCAAAGATATCTATAAATTATTCTAGAACAAGGTGAAGTTGGGTAGAACCAGCCACACTTCGTTCACAGAGCCGTGCGGTGGCTGAAAACCTCTTTCGATTTTACAGGAAATTTCACATGAGACTGGTACTATTTGATTGATCTTGAGCATCTCCATGCATTGTCCGATGTCTGTAAATTATACAAGAATATAAGTGGAAGTTGGGTAAAATAACAGTGTACAGTGTTACAGTGTACAGTGTTCATCAGTGTGCTAGCTGTGCTTTGTTTCGCGCCTTCGATTTTACAATTTAAGTTGTGTTTTCGACACTTGTTCGATTTTATTTGTTGACGAAGTGATATAATTGATTGTTTAGTGTCGAACTGTTGATAGCATCGATCATTGTATGTGCCGTACCATTCGCAATTTGCAGTTTCATCGTTTCATCGTTTTCATTCGTTTGCCTTTTATCTTCTGGCAAATAATCGTCACCATTGTTATTGTTTGGAGTAAATTTCCGTCCCCGTTGTGCTGTTGTGGCTGTAATGCGTGTACATACTTTAAGGCGATTACGATAAACCACGTGTGTAGCGATGAATGAAATCAAAAATTGCGCCAAGTGCGATGAAGCGATTACTGGCATAGAATTTGTCACATGCCGAGGATACTGCGGTGGCATGTTCCATATGACATGTTCAAATGTGTCACGGGCACTTTTAGGCTATTTCACGCCGCATCGCAAAAACTTGTTTTGGATGTGCGATAAATGTGCTGAGCTATTTGAAAATTCACATCTCCGTTCTATTACTAAGGCGGTTGATGAAAAATCTCCGTTGGTGTATCTCACTGAGGCAATCAGTAGTTTACATACGGAGATAAAGATGTTATCGCATAAGCCCGAACCGTGTATGCAATCACCAGCGATCAGGCAATGGCCCCAAATCGGACAAACTCGAGCTGCCAAACGACCTCGTGGACCTGATTTAGAGCAAAAGGCGTTCGAATGTCAATCTGGTTCCAAGCATGTTGACCAGAATACAGTATCCGTTTCAATCACCGCTCAACCAGTGAACAAATTTTGGCTCTATTTGTCTCGAATACGTCCTGATGTCACCAACGAGGAAATTTTGGCACTGATTCGAGCAAACCTCGATTTGACCCAAGACCCAGAGGTTATCAAACTGGTGGCCAAAGGGAGAGATACAAGCAACATGACCTTCATCTCCTTCAAAATTGGTTTGGACCCTTCACTGAAGACAAACGCGCTTGACCCTTCGACTTGGCCGGAAGGCATAATGTTCCGTGAGTTTGAGGAATATTCAACTCAAAAATTTCGGAAGCCCTCCGCTATATTTCTGACGCCAACAACGGGTACTCCACCGGTAGTTGCGGTAGAGTAGAGTTATATATCTTCCACCTAACCGAAAAGCTGATTTAAGCAGCATAGCAAACCATATTGATTCTATTGGAGCAGTTATCTCGAACGTTGGGGCCAACGATCACTTTCTTCTTCTTGGTGATTACAATCAGTCTGGCCTAATTTGGGACTCTTCGAGGAACGGTCATCCTACTGTAGATGCCTTGCAGTCGCACATCTCTGTCGCTCGTGCTGCGTTACGTGATGGCTTCAGTTTTTATAATCTTAACTCAAATCAACACAATCAGCAACCGAAACGGTCGCTATTTGGATTTAGCTTTGGCATGTGAGATGACACTCGAGCGATGCACATTATCTGCTGCTGCGGAACCTTTATCACTTCTCGACGCCGATCATCCTCCATTTATAGTCGAAGTCAACGTATCTCGAGGTATCGATTTTGAAGATGTTTTTGATGAACCGAGTTTTGATTTCTGCAGAGCAGATTTTGAAGGAATGCTAGAAGCACTTTTTTGTACGGACTGGTCCAATTTGGAATCCATGGAAAATGTTGATGACGCTGTTGGTTGTTTCACTCGCATAATGCATACCATTATCGCTGATTATGTCCCTATGCGGAGACCTAATCAAAAACCGGCTTGGGGAATACACACCTGCGACATTTAAAGCGTATGAGATCGAGAGCACTTCGAAATTACTGTAGAGTTCGTTGCCCACTCGCTAAGCAGGCTTTCAATCGAGCAAGTAGCAGATATCGGACTTACAACTGCTTCTTGTACAAACGTTATACTCTACGTATGCAAGAGAAACTTAGAAAAATCCTAAAAGTTTCTGGAAATTCGTTAATTCCAAACGTAAGGATAATGGACTACCAGTTGAGATGTTTCTACGTAACGATCTCGCCAGTACTGCATCCGATAGTGCAATCTGTTTGCTGAACACTTCAAGTCTGCTTTCAATGACACCACGTCATCTCCTGCTCAAGTCGAAAATGCATGTATAGAAACACCGCGCGATGTCTGCTCACTAGGAAATGTCCAGGTCACTCCTCAGAACGTTGTATCTGCCATCAACAAACTGAAATATTCCTCCTCACCTAGCCATGATGGTATCCCTTCATGCATTTTGAAGAGATGTTGTGATGCTCTGACTCATCCTTTGACACTGTTGTTCAACACCTCTTTGCAGCAGCAAAGATTTCCTCTAGCTGGAAATTCTCCATCATGTTCCCTGTGCATAAAAAAGGTGATAAACGAAACATCGAGAATTATCGTGGAATAACGTCGCTGTGCACCTGCTCCAAGGTATTTGAAATCATCATTAATGATATGCTGTTTGCTTCCTGTAAGAACCACATTTCCTTGGATCAACATGGTTTTTATCCCAAGAGATCAACATCTACGAATCTCGTCCAATTTACTTCTTTCTGCGTGCGCGCAATGGATCATGGAACACAAGTGGACGTTGTATATACCGACCTGAAATCTGCTTTTGATCGTGTTGATCATGAGATTTTGCTCAAACGACTGGATAGATTAGGTATCGCATCATCATTGACCAGCTGGTTCAGATCATATCTAGCAGATCGGAAACTGATTGTTAAGATTGGAAATAAATCCTCTGAACCGTTTACTAATTTATCAGGTGTGCCACAAGGAAGCAACCTGGGGCCTCTACTGTTTAACATTTTCATCAATGAACTCTCTTCAGTGCTGCCACCAGCTTGCCGATTATTTTATGCTGACGACGTAAAAATTTATATGGTTGTGACAAACGTTCAAGACTGCCTTACACTACAACATTATGTGAACTGTTTTGCTGAATGGTGTTCTAGAAACATGCTTACACTAAGCATTCACAAGTGCAACGTCATCTCGTTCCACAGAAAACATGAGCCTATTGTTTTTGATTACATCATCGACGGTCAGCCTTTAGAACATGTTCGTCAAGTACGGGATTTGGGAGTTATCCTTGACCCAGCTCTTACCTTTCGATCACACTATGACGATATTATCTCCAGATCAAACCGACAGCTGGGATTCATCTTCAAAATAGCAAATGAATTTCGTGACCCCCTATGCTTTCGATCCCTTTATTGTGCTCTTGTGCGGTCGATCCTGGAATCCAATGCTGTGGTTTGGTGTCCCTATCAATCGATCTGGATTGCTAGGATTGAATCAATCCAACGGAAATTCGTCAGGTATGCTCTGCGGGATCTCCCATGGCAAAATCCGCTCAATTTACCGCACTACGAGGACCGATGCAGATTGCTAGGCATAGAAACCTTGGAAAAAGGAGAAGTACTGCGCAATCTGTTTTTGTAGCCAAGATTCTTTTTGGCGATATGGACTCACCGAGGATCCTTGAGCAGCTGAATATATACGCCCCAGAACGAATACTTCGCCAACGTGATTTCTTGATGCTTGAATCTCGCAATGCTTTGTATGGTCAGCACGATCCCATCCGCTTTATGTCAGCTACGTTCAACCAGGTGTACTTGCTGTTCGACTTCAATGCATCTGTTGAAACATTTAAGCGAAGACTTTCGGAATTTTTGGCGGATGTTCGACGAGGACTTGACGAGACCTGACTTATGTGCTGAGGATAATTACTTTTATTACTAGACCACGAATTAGAATTTTCATGTTATTAATTTATTTTGTGTTATGTATACTTTTAAGAAGTTTTGTGTTCTCCATGTATATGTAATAAGAAGATATGAAGTTTTTGCGCCTTGCTCACAGGCTTTTCCCCTTCAATGTTTAATATTCATTAAGACGGATAGTCAGATGAAGTATAATAATAATAATAATAATAATAATAATAATAATAATAATAATCTGATAAGCTCTTTAACTCCACAACCATATCCGTGCGGTGATTGAAACCAAATCCATTCGATTTCGCAGACAATTTCCACGAGGAAATGGCCTTGTTTATAAGACGCTGTCAAAATTTACAAAAGTTACAGATTTTTACATTAGTTTTCATCAGTTCTTGCCCACTGTGCAGCGTTTACTAAAAACTATGATGCGAGAGTTTACGACTGTCGAAGAACTGTTAGAATTTGGCAAATCTTCTGCTCATTTTTCGGCTCATTTATGTAATGCTCGATTTTCTAAATTTTATGTTTGTGCCATGTAGACAATAAGTCTGATGAGCTCAGATGATTAAATAAATAAATAAATTTCTCACACTTTTTTCTAATTTTTCAGGTGAGTTTCGTAATCTATGGCGAATAAAATATGCAAAGAATACTTCATTCTACGCCAATTGCAATTGAAATGTACTGTTTTTCTCTCCACAATAATATGAGTCATACCTAAATGTTTTCAAATTTGCCTGAAAATGAACTGCAATTTAACTCCAACAGTTGGATATCTAGACTAATATTTGAAAAAAGCGGAAGAGCCAAAATGTAACCAAATCATATGGTATTATATTTGAATTGAACCATTTTAAAACAACTAATTTACCTTGACAATAGCTTAAAATCCGTGCCAATAGTTTAGCATTTAAAGCGAACACTGTTCTAATGATCGTATACTTATTTCGACTTGAGCTTGAAATATATATTAACTGATTTTATGCGTGGATATAACTTTCTATAATAGAACTTGAAATTAACAATTACGCTGTTATCGCAAAGCAGAAGTCATTTCGCCTCATATTTTCGCCAGCAAGCAACCAAATAGAACGTTGATGCAAAATTTTGTCATCAAAACTCGAGCTCGGAAATTGTACCAGCAGGCTTTGACGAAGTACCAAGGATGCCTGCTCATCGACGATGAAACCTACGTCAAAACGGATTTCGGACAGCTTCCTGGCCAACAATTCTACATGGCGATGGCACGAGGAGATGTTCCTGCGAAGTTTGAGTTTGCTTTTATGGACAAATTTGCCAAAAAACTGATTATTTGGCAAGGAATATGCAGCGCCGGAGCAAAGACCAAAGTGTTCGTGGCGAATAAGACGATGGACTCGAAGCTGTACAAGGAAGAATGCCTCAAAAACCGCCTACTACCTTTCATTACAGCCCATAAAGGGCCCGTGAAGTTTTGGTCAGATTTGACGAGTTGCCACTACAGCCGGGAAGGCATCCAGTGGTACCGCGATAATAACGTAGATATTATCGATAAAACATAAATCAACCCAACTGCCCGCAGTTCCGGCCCATCGAGAGATTTTGGGCAATAATGAAGTGGAAGCTTAAGAAAAGTTGAAAAACGACTCGGGACGCGACTCAGATGACCAAAATGTGGAACAAATATGCCAAGGAAGTTGACTTCGGAGGTGTGTGGAGGTGAAGGTGGGAGGACTAAAGAAGAAAGTGCGAATTTTCATTAGAAACGAAGATAAATGATTTGTATTGATATTTTTTCCTTAAAGAACAATTAACTCTTAACCTTAATTAAACTTATTTGTACGTCAATCCGTTGCCGAGATACAGATGATTTTATAATTACGGATTCTAAATGGATATAGCTTTATATTGAGTAACTAACGTGACTTTCAACCTTAAGGCATATTTATCAGGCATAAAGCATGTAGCCAGTGAGGCAACCGTGATCTTTTATATCAAAATCCACAACATATTTTTTATTATAGAATTTAAAGAGTTGGGCAGTTTCCCATATTCTGCTTATGAACACTAGAATCTTCCATCCTCAGAGCTCCTGCATATGTGGCAAACAAATAATGAATCATCTCAATTTGAAAAACATAAGCATCTGGTGTGCTGGTAACAAAAAGCAAGAACCATAATTATCTCAAAATCCATGCCACTGTCTTGTTGTAAGACAAAATTACTTATCTTGAAATGTTTCAGCCTAAACTTACGTTAGAGAGTACGACCCTAGTAACAAGTTGAATTTTAGGAAGGTTCTATAGACCATGTCTTAAACTTGTACTAAACTTTACAACCTCGATAAAACTTGGACTTCTAATTGCATAAACTAATACAAATCAAACACAAATTGCTATTTTTGTGCTTACAACACAATGAAAAAAAAAATGTTTTCAACTGGAAACCGTTAATCCAATCAATAGTTAGTCCACTGACCATTTAATCAACTCTACTGGTAAATGATATTCACGAAGGTGTTAGCTTCTTCTGTGTCGTACTAAGGCACTTGAAAAAGGCAAGCTTGAAGCTGTAAAGGCTCATAACTAAGAGCAAGCATTACCCATAATGCAAAACCAAATGACCGCACGTCATTTACCTGGATGCACATGATCGAAACCAGTTGGCGTTGCTAATCCATTAACAGACATTGAAAGGCGAAACTTGTCACACAGGATGTGGAGCATTTGGTTCATAGCTCCTTCAAAGCCCCGCAGAAGAGGCGTTACAATCACCGGCATTATCTCAGACGATAGTAGTTGGAGGTATGCATTCGCGTGTATGTGTTTATGCATGGGCAAAATTCTATTGGGCGTGTGAAAGTTATTTAGCAGCTTTCAATTATTAATGCTTCAATTCCCATTTTCCACATCAGCGAGCTCTTTGGTTTAATGCTTGAATATGTGTTGGTCTCCTTTATACTGCATGCCGGCCAAATGCGGAGATCCACTTTAACATTCACATTCTAAACAAACTTTGGCGTGGCTATAGTGTGGCCAATGTGCTTGTCTTTCAAGCTAAGCTAGAACAAAAGGACTTCCCGCCTGAAGGCTTGCGAGAAAGGCAAAATAAAATAGTGCACTGCCTTTTGTCCTGCTTATCGCTCGAGTCTTTTTGCTCATTTGGTATTTATGGAAAAGTCGGATCTTGGTCTATCTTGATATCCTTTGTGACAGGAGTACGTCAACATCCAATTCGCTTTGAAGTTGACGGTGAAAGGTTGGTTGCTTTCATGGCCATGATTGACAACCTATAAAGGGCACAATTAATATCGATAATAGGTGATGAAAACTATGAGTGAAAATAAAGTTTATGGCACAGTGACTTCAGAGGTATCGAAATATGTTTTCCTTGACTCTCATGCATTGCTAGGTCGTTGATTTCACTGCATGCACCTGTTAGGATGGACGATTTAAACTAGTGCGACTAGTAAATTTGCGTTGGAGCAAAGATTTGCTATGCATTCCATCTTGATCCCTGATTGGGGACACTTGCACTGTTTTCATTGAAAACCCTGGACGTTACGTTGGATCTGGTTAGAGGTCATTTATTCACTACACTTTTTAAAACATACATTTAACATCCTGTACAGCTTGATACTGAGATCCCTAGAACCCCAAGACACTGGGGTACTAAAGCCTGACTACTTTAAATTTTAAGCACTTAGATAATTTCAAAAACAAAAACAAAGTCTAGACATAATTCTACAAAACCGATTGTTTGTTTCAGTATAATAGAGTTTCATATACAGTAAAAGCAGTTAATTGAGATGTTATTCCTTCTCTTTTTAAAATTCTCGAACATTCTGAGGTACACCTTCAATCAGATTACGTACAGTATGAACAGTAAACCTAGTGGTGGTGGTTCTCCATGTTCTGTTGAATTAATCGATCCCATTTGCTTTCGTCTTAATTTCAAAGAGTTTCCGCTTAACTAGAGCCCAGTATATTTCTATTGACAACAACCGGGGGCTTTATGTAGTTTTGTTGACAACTGTCGCTGGTGTAGGGCGGCGGCCAGGACAAAGAAGGGCTACCCTGCCATCTGTACCAATTTTTCGCAATTGTGGGGTGCTCTGCGTTCTGCTGAAATAATTTAAGCAGTCCAGTTTGGCGCTGGAATGCCAGCAGTTTCATCGTACTACCTTCACCAGCTGGAAATCATTCAGGTCCTAGCTGGACACCTGCATGTTCAAGTTCGGATGGAGAGCTACTTCAACCTCAGTGTCATCGATGAGCTTGTTCAGCTTGAGGATCTTGGTGACTTGGGCTGGATCACGAACTCTCAGGATACATTGCATTCCTTGTGCTACGGAGTTGGCGCTTCAATCGTTCCATCAGCGCAAGCATCAATTCACTTTCTAATGGTGAATGGATTTCTCTGGAGTGGAATAAGGAGTGTATCGAAAATAAGCTATCCACAAACTTTCTTTCAAATTATGTTGAAAACCGATATTTTATTCATACAAAAAATTGATCCTTTATTGTACGAGGTTAAACTTGAACATAATGAAGACCGGATGAAATTTAAGTTATTCCTTCACGAATTTTCGAACTTTGGATCGAATGCTCTTCATCAAGTTCCGGACAAGTGTTGCATCGCATTTCTTGGACGCTTGAGCCCAAATTTTTTTGAACTCCTGTATGTTCCCAGCTGCCTTACCAGTCTTCTTGAAGACCCTCTTCACGATTGCCCAGTAACGTTCGATGGGTCGAAGCTGAGGGCAATTTGGTGGATTGATATTTTTCTCAACGAAAGCTATTATTTGGTGCCGAAACCCGGGACTGCTAGGTCCCATACATCATTCTCGACCGGTCGGAAAGGAAGCGTGGATCGACATAGAGCTATAGCGGGTCCCATTCGAAGGGTTATCGCCGCTGTTTCATCGCCACCACGTGATTTTCAACCGGATTATTCGCTGCATTGGCAGCCTCTATCGGCCTGGACGACGAGTTGGACACGGATTTCTTGCGAGCGTGGAATCAGCGAACTAGGAACGCAGGTCAAGTCATGTGAGCCCAGGTAACGCACTCTGGAGACAAAAGGTGAGTGGATCGCCATACCAGTTCCTTACAAATACATTGTTTTCACGCGTTTTAATTGTTGAATCTCGCCCATTGTGGGCCAAGAACAAGGGAAAGATGGTGATGAAAAATTCAAAGAAAACTAAAAGGCTTCTTTTGCGGAGGAACAATATAATCGGTTCCGCCAAATTGATAAAGGAATACGATGAGAATTTTATATTCGATCGTGATTTCCCTCAACTCATGTTTCAGCTCGAGAAATTAGATGGTCTGTGGGAGAAATTCAATGAGGTGCAAGCTGAAATCGAGCTTGAGGATGAGCTTTCGGAGGATATCGCCACTGAACGAGCTGGTTTCGAAACCCAATATTTCGAATTGAAGGGTTCCTTAGCCAGTAAACTTGCGATCGCTGTTGAAAGCAGTGAAAGACCACCCATTTCCCCTGGTGCTCCGCCTGCACATGTTCCTTCTGTTCGCCTCCCTGAATTAAAAATACCCGATTTTGGTGGAGATTATGAAGAGTGGATGAATTTCCACGACCTTTTTACCACTCTGATCCACGCCAACGCTCAACTTTCGGCAGTACAGAAATTTCAATACTTGAAAACTGTACTGAAGGGTGATGCTTTACGACTCGTGCAATCATTGGCAGTCTCAGCAGCAAATTACACCATCGCTTGGGACTTGCTGAAAAAACGTTTTGACAACAAGAACCTGCTAATCAAACAACATTTTTCGGCATTGATGTCCACTCCATCCGTGCGAAAGGAATCTTCGTCTGCGCTGTGCAACCTTACCGATGAGTTCGATAAGCACGTGAGCGTGCTGAATAAATTGGAAGATCCGAGAGAGCACTGGAATTCTTTCTTGGTTCAATTGCTCAGCAGTAAACTTGTTCCGTTGACACAAAAGGAGTGGGAAAACCAATTGGAGGATGATGTGCGGCCAGTGTATGCTGATCTGGTTGCTTTCATTCATAAACGTTCTCGCATTCTCCAATCAATAACGCTCTCCCAACCTTCGCCACTTGTTAGCAAAACCGAACCAAAGCATGAGTCCAAACCAACCCGCTCTAAAACCTTTTCGTACTACTCTGCCAACAGTGATAATACACCAAAGTGCACTCTTTGCAAGCAATCGCACACACTATCGCAGTGCGATGAGTTCAAGAAGCTTACTCCACACAAACGTTTCGAGTTAGCGAAAAGACAAGAACTTTGCTTAAATTGTCTAAAATCATCTCATTTGATGAAGAATTGTTCTGCTGGTTCATGTAGAACATGCAATAATCACACATTATTGCATTTGAATTCGCAATACTCGACAAGTACAGATAGCCACAACAAGTCTGTCACAACACAGGTCGGCCAATGTCAGCAATCCTCCCAATCGGACTCGGTCGTCGAAGCTCTGTCGCCGGTGATGTGCATTGCCGATCAATGTCACGTGGTCCCTCGGTATATGGGATCGGCTCCGTCGCCGTCGGATGGGCCAGTCAATCGTTCGTTGTCGTCTGCTCCCTCGCCGAGTTCGCATACTATACCGTCAAGCTCGGCTCAAGCATCATCGCAAGTGACGAGCTGCCACACCGTCGCTCCTGCTCCGTCTTTCGTATCGAAAACAATTGATACCCGGATAGCATTGTCATCAGTATTCATGCTTACTGCCTACGTGAAGGTCAAACACGTTGATGGCAGCTTACATTTTGCAAATTTCGTAACAGAATCTCTCGCACAACGGCTCTGTTCGAAGCGCACCCCAGCCAATATTGATGTATACGGCATAAGTAAATCCGTCAAACAAGTGAAACACAAGACAAACATCGTTGTTCTCTCACGTTATGGATCATACACAAGCAGCATGGAATTCTTGATATTACCCACATTAACCAGGATCTTGCCTTCTGCTACTGTTGATATTTCGAAGTGGGTCATTCCTCGCCACCTCCCCCTCGGTGATCCTAAATTCAATATTGCTCACGACGTCGATCTCATCATTGGCATTAAAAACTTCTTCTCGATTTTGGAAAACGATCAAATCTCGTTGGGAAAAGGCTTACCAGTCCTGCGTAAAACAGTTTTTGGCTACGTCGTCGTTGGTGAAGCTGAGGTACAACCGTCTTCCACCGTTGTGTGCAACTTCTCGTCGATCGACAACTTGGAGTCGATCGTTCGCAAATTTTGGGAGGTGGAGAGCTTCGAGAAAGGCAAGTCGTTTACACTGGAAGAGCAATACTGTGAGAATCATTTTCGAAAGACACACAATAGAGCCTCTGACGGTCGGTACGTGGTTCGTTTGCCAATTCGTGGGGAAATGCTTGACACGTTGGGAGAGTCGTTCAAGATCGCCGAACGCAGGTTCTCAACTATTGAGAGGAAGCTGTCGTGTAATCAACAACTACATGCAGACTATTCGGAATTTATGGATGAGTACTTATCAATGGGACACATGGAGGAAATTAGAGCTGAGTTTCCTCCCGGCTTACAACACTTCTATTTTCCTCATCATGCGATTCAACGACCCGACAGTACTACATACCACTAAGACGCGTGTGGTTTTCGACGCATCGTGTAGAGGCAGCAACAATATTTCGCTTAATGATCTCTGTTATATCGGTCCCACGGTACAACCACCCCTCATCAGCACTCTCGTTAACTTTCGCATACCCCGATACGCAGTGAGCGCTGATGCCGAAAAAATGTATCGGCAAATTTGGGTCCACCCGGAGGATAGCATGCTGCAACTTATTCTGTTTAGAAAGACTCCAACCGACGAATTGAAAACGTATCGTTTGAAAACAGTGACATGCGGTACGGCCCCCGCACCATACCTTGCAACACGTGTCCTCAATCAACTGGCGGAGGACGAAGCTGAAAAGTATCCACTTGCCGCTCCAAAGGTTGGAAAATGTTTTTACGTTGACGATTATCACTCTGGGGACGACGACGAGCAACGTTTGGTTGAAACAAACCGACAACTTGTCGAACTTCTTCGCTCTGGCGGATTTAATTTGAGAAAATGGTGCAGTAATAGTTCTACTGTTCTCTCCCACATTCCCGAGCTGCTTCGGAACTCTCATGCGGAACTTGATATCAGTCAATCAGATTCGGTAAAAGCTTTCGGTCTACTTTGGCATCTGCAGTCAGATGAGTTTCGTTTCAACGTTCCAGAGTTCACGGCTACCGAGCCGATCACAAAGCGTCTGGTACTCTCGGAGATGTCGCGTCTGTTCGACCCAATGGGCCTTGCTGGAGCAGCTAGTCAGTGCGAAAATATTTTTGCAAACATTGTGGATGGAAAAGTTCAATTGGAACGATACTCTACCAGAGCATTACCAAAGATGGTGGGCACAATTCCGAAGTGAGATCGCTACTCTTTCATCGCTTTGCTTCCCCCGGCGTATTTTGGCAGATAACTATCAATCTATCGAAATTCACGTTTTTTCGGACGCATCCGATAATGCTTACGGGTGCTGCATTTACGTGAAGACCATAATCGTTGCTGGCGAACAACATTGCAACCTGGTGATGTCAAAGTCTCGCGTTAGTCCACTACGCAAGCTATCCATCCCCCGGCTCGAACTCTGCGCTGCTGTTCTCGGCGCTCAACTGGCAGATTTTGTAGTGGACTCAACCAAAATGAGCGGTCCAGTTGCGTTTTGGACCGATTCGTCTATCGTGCTCCACTGGATTGCATCATCTTCGTCATCGTGGAAAGTGTTTGTGTCAAACCGAATAGCCGAAATTCACCGACTGACGGGAGGCAGTATGTGGCGTCACGTACCTACTGAATTGAATCCCGCCGACAAAATTTCGAGAGGAGTCCCTCCGTCTCATTTGGCAGCTGACTCTCTATGGTGGCATGGTCCGCCTTATCTTCGGCAAAATCCGGACAGTTGGCCAGAAAATTGTATCACATTATCACCACTACATTTTGAGGCACGAAAATCGGAATCTCGTCAAGTTGTGTCAGTAGCAGTAACTACTAAAAGCAATACGACCGACTTCATCGATCAGCATTCATCGCTCTCCCGTCTGCATCGCAAGGTCGCGTGGCTGTTGCGATTCGCTAAAAACTGTCGCACGAAATTCCTTCAAAATCGACAACTTGGTCCACTTTCTCACTTGGAGCTTGAATTGGCCCTGAAGCAACTTATCAAACAAACGCAGCTGGTCTATTTTTCATCGGAAATTGAGTTTCTCAAGAAAGACAAGGGTCCAACGCAAAAAATCTTTTCGTTTAAGTCGCCGCTGAAAACCCTCTGCCTGTTTTTAGATGTGGACAGTTTACTTCAAATTACTGGTCGATTGCAACATCTCAATATTCTGTATGACACCAAACACCCACTCGTGTTACCACAAAAAGCCCATCTATCGCTTCTAATCGTCAGAGCAACTCATCTACGCATGCTACATGCTGGACCACAGCTTCTATTATCGACGCTGCGTCAACGCTTCTGGCCGGTGCAAGGTCGTGACCTTGCAAAGAAAGTCGTTCGAGAGTGCATCACTTGTTTTCGCTGCAGTCCTAAAACCATCTGCCAAACAATGGGACCTCTACCAGCTGTGCGAGTCACGCCGTCGCGCGCGTTTCTCCGCTGTGGCGTCGATTATTGCGGACCGTTTTCCGTCTCGTTTCCGAATCGTCGTGGTCCGTCGGTGAAAATACACGTCGCGATCTTCGTATGTATGTCATCGAAAGCTGTACACATCGACATGGTGTACAATCTCACGTCCGATGCGTTCATAAACGTGCTGAAACGGCTAGTCGGGCGTCGTGGTCGTGTAACCGATATTTACTGCGACAACGCGCGAACATTCGTCGGAGCGAATCGTCTACTCGATGAAAATCGAAAGCAATTTGACACATTGATCACCTGCACTGCACACGTTCTGTGCAGAAACTGGAGTCATCTTCCACTTCAACCCGGCTCGATCACCTCACTTTGGAGGCCTCTGGGAGGCCGCCGTGAAGACCTTCAAATATCACCTCTACCGTGTGATGAAGGATACGGTGCTCAACACAGACGACTTCCACACACTGATCGTACAAATCGAGGGAATAAATCTCTCTCGGCTGCTATGTCCCTTATCTTCAGATCCAGCAGACGTCGTGGCGCTAACTCCTGGGCATTTGCTCGTGGGAGAACCGCTTTGCTCTCTCCCAGAACCCAACTTATCAGAAATTTCTATTAACCGTCTAAATTCGTTCCAGAAAATGCAACGAGGCCTTCAGCATTTCTGAAAAGCTTGGTCACGAGATTATGTGACCCAATTACAGGACCGCAAGATGTGGTCGAAGCTTCATCCGGACATCCAGGTTGGAACGCTTGTGCTTTTGAAGAACGAAAATTCGCCACCGATGCATTGGAATCTCGGCAGGGTCGAACAGGTGTTTCCCGGCAAGGATGGACACACACGTGTGGTTTCGGTTCGAACAGCATGCAATACTTATCGGCGGGCAATCACTGAGGTGTGTCCCCTTCCCATCGAAGCAGAGGAGAGTTCATCATCTCAACAACCCATTTCTCATTGAGCATGGAGACGCTTGGTGATCTGTTGAAAGTGTCCTTTCAACGGGGCTCGACATGTTGGCAAATTTATAATTAAGAAAGTATACCGAATTTGTAATTAGAGAACCTCATTAACATATTATATCGCACACCACAACACTATCTGTATCACATCTCGTTGTAACTCATTTTGATCGGGTCAAACGAACGATAGCTAGGGCCACATCGCATCTCCGATCGGTTGAGTACCGATCGTGCTTTTAGAACAACTCCCAAGTGTAGGAAGATAGGTTTTGTGGATCTATTGGCCCGATCAGACAGTCTCGATTCGAAAGTCATCGAATACAGTTTACATTAAAACTTATTCCGGTTGAGTTCTTTTTTATTTCGGAAACACTCCAGAATTTCTTCCAAAAAAGAGTATATTGTTCGTCGTGGTTCCCTTTGACTATCGTTACTGATTAATTCAAGTGTGCCTGCTTGCTGCTGTTTAAGTTGTTGCTGTTGTTTGCTGTTGCTGTTGGCCATCGGTATTTGCATCCGTGCTGCTGCTCGACGTTTGTCAGGTTTGGCTACATTTTTTGGCCTTTTCCGCAATAGCCTTTTCCGCAAGCCAATGGAGAGTGGTTTTGGCATAGTGAGCCGACGCTAAATCCGGCCAAAACAGTGGAGGTGTACTATGCTTCTTATATAAAGGCAACAATCTCTTCTGGAGACACTCAGATCGATAGATTTCCGCATTTATAGTTCCGGCAGTATAAAAAATGGCTGACTTCAAACCACAGGAACATATTGCTTGCCATACCAGTACCTTTCGACCGAATTTCTCCACTTGAATCGACCTGTCCACATCGCTCACATCCTCCCCAACGACGGCAGTAAAGTATTGTGGACCTGGAAGGGTTTTTGAGTCCTCCTTTACATAGGTCTCATCGTCCATCAAAACGCATGCATCCGGACGCTGCAAAAGACGCGAATACTGCTGCTACTGTTGCTGCTCGCTTCTTCTGTTCTGCACTTTGTTTCGAGATTTTCTGCTCCTTGTAGGTCTTCAGGTGGTTTCGCTTCTTGATACGCTGGATCATTCCGACACTCGTTCCTGCTTTTTTGGCCAAATCACGTATTGACATTGATTTGTTCTTCATGGTTAGAGATACCACTTTCTGCTCCAGTTTCGGATTGGAAGAAATCCCCAAACTTATAAATGATGATTTCAACACTCGCATGATGGATTCCAAACCGCTTCGCCAATTTACCCATAGTAATACCCTTCTCACTTAGCCATGTGTCCAGAACCTTAATTTTCACTTCCTTTTCAATACTGCGACATTTTGAAAACGCAGAATTTGAACCGCACAAACAAGTAAACAAAAGAAAGCTGACAGTCAAACGCACAGCATGCAATGTTCAGAGCATAAACAACCATCACAAATACATGCGTACAACGCAAATGTATGTGGATAGCTTATATTCGATACACTCCTTATCATCCTTTCTAGTAAATTGGATGATCGTCAGCTCACCAAATTGATTTATTGGGTCTGACTGCGACGACTGACTGCAGCTGACGGCCCCGGCTGACTGACTGACGGCTGACTGACTGACTGACCGCGGCAACTGCAGCAGCTGACTGGCAACTGACGGCGGCCTGGCTGACCCCGGCTGACTGACGGCAACCAGCCGGCAGCGGCAACTGACGGCAACTGGCAACCCCGGCAACTGACGGCAACCCACGGCAGCAGCGGCAACTGACGGCAACCCACAGCTGACAGCGGCAACTGACAGCGGCAACTGGCAACTGACAGCAGCAACGGCAGCAGCAACTGGCAACTGACGGCAACCGGCAGCAGCAGCAGCAGCAACGGCAACGGCAGCGGCAACCCCGGCAACCTGGCAACGGCAACCTCAACCGCAACAGCAGCAACTGACGCAACAGCAACGGCAACTGCAGCAGCAGCAACAGCAGCAACCGCAGCAGCAACCGCAGCGGCAACCGCCAACCCAGCAACCCGGCAACGGCAACCAGCAACTGACAGCGGCAACCCAACAGCAACCCAGCAACAGCAGCAACAGCCAGCAGCAACAGCAGCAGCAACCGGCAACTGGCAACTGGCAGCAGCAGCAGCGGCAACTGCAGCAGCAACTGACAGCAGCACCGGCAACGGCAACTGGCAACTGCAGCAACGGCAACTGACGGCAGCGGCAACCAGCAACGGCAGCAGCAACTAACCAGCAGCAACGGCAACCCTAGCAGCGGCAACGCCTGGCAACGGCAACTGACGGCAACTGGCAACCCCAGCAACTGGCAGCAGCAACCAGCAACGGCAACCGGCAACCCCAGCAGCAACCCCAGCAGCAGCAGCAGCAACCGGCAGCAGCAGCAACAGCAGCAGCAGCAGCAACCACGGCAGCAGCAGCAGCAGCAACCGCAGCAGCAGCAGCGGCAACGGCAACTGGCAGCAGCAGCAGCGGCAGCAGCAACGGCAGCAGCAGCAGCAGCAGCAACGGCAACAGCAGCAACGGCAACGGCAGCAGCAGCAGCAGCAGCAACAGCAGCAGCAACAGCAGCAGCAGCAACCGCAGCAGCAGCAGCAGCAGCAGCAGCAGCAACGGCAGCAGCAACGGCAACCCCAGCAGCAGCAGCAACAGCAGCAACTGCAGCAGCAGCAGCAGCAGCAGCAGCAGCAGCAGCGGCAACTGGCAACGGCAACTGGCAACTGGCAACCGGCAACCGCAGCAACGGCAACGCAGCAGCAGGCAACTGGCAGCAGCGGCAACTGGCAGCGGCAACCGCAGCAGCAGCGGCAACGCGGCAACTGGCAGCAGCAGCAGCAGCAGCGGCAGCGGCAACAGCAGCGGCAGCAGCGGCAACCCGGCAGCAGCAGCAGCGGCAACGGCAGCGGCAACTGACGGCAACTGGCAACTGACAGCAGCAGCAGCGGCAACTGCACGGCAACTGGCAACTGGCAACTGACGGCAACCGCGGCAACCGCAGCAGCGGCAGCGGCAGCGGCAACCGGCAACCAGCAGCGGCAACTGGCAACTGGCAACCTGCAGCCAGCGGCAGCGGCAACTGACGGCAACTGCAGCGGCAACCGACAGCTGACGCGGCAGCAGCTGGCAACTGACGGCAACTGGCAGCAACTGCACGGCAACGGCAGCAGCAGCAGACGGCAACTGACAGCAGCAGCAGCAACCCACAGCGGCTAACTGACAGCAGCTAACTGACAGCCCCGGCAGCAGCACTGCAGCAACTGACAACCCCAGCGGCAGACGACTAACTGACAGCAACGCTGCAGCAGCAACGCTGACAGGCAGCAACTCGGCAGCCGGCAACGAGCAACTGACGGCAACTGACTGAGCAGACTGACTGGCAACCTGACGCAACTGACTGGCAACGGCTAACTGACAACTCCGGCAGACTGACGCCAACTGACTGAGCTGACTGACGGCAACTGACTAGGCACCGACGGCAGCTGACGAGCCTGACAATGACGTGACAGACGCGACTGACAAGTAAAATTCTTTCTCTTACACTTAAGCTTGAACTGTAAGCGATCAATATTTTTGCATGGACTGAATCACGATCGTTATATTGTTACAAACATTGTATGTATTCATAAAGTTGTTTACACTGAAGCTGGTTCACTGGATGAACCTGTAGGCAGTGAAAATGGCCTTCAGCGTTATTCAAACTGTCATAAGCATCCGCCAGCATGTCTATCTCAAAAGCAGCTGAATGGTTCATCAATTAATTCTAGTATCTTTGAGACGAGTGAAGCAAAGGTTCAGTTCTTTCATTAAAAATTAACATAAGTTAATTTGAAGTAGCTTGAAATCAAACGCGTATTTGAATGGACAAGCTACTTCACAGTTGCATAATATTTGAAACGTCCAATCCTAATTAAGCCATTTCCATCAAAAAAGTTGACTGAACGTTATCTACATTGCCATCACATGGCAAACATATAAAAAACGAATCTCTTAATCAGGTGATAGTCCTTTTTTCCGGATATGGAACATCCTATAATTAAACAAGTTATATGGTTAATGAGGAAAAATTCCGTTTCCCCTTATTAGCTTTTGATAGGTTTTACACAATATCTCAAGCATCATAATACACCAACTAGTAATCCACAAGCGATAGAAGGGAAAATTCAGTACATCGATAATGCTCGAAAAAAGTAAAATCATATTTCTAGTTTTTCCTCCCAGTCAGGGTTTTCACCTATACTAAATTTGCGGCGAAAAAAACATTCGTTCCAACAAAACTCATTCGAGTTGGCAATCCCATTCAAATGCCACAACATTGTGGTCGTCGCCAGCACACATTGTATACAAAAGCTGTGCAAAAATTAATTTCTACCTCACAGCGGGAATCCGTACATATTTTCGGCATTCGGTTCAAAAGAGCAGCGTAGAAAAAAGTTCAGAAACGTAATCGCATAAAAGGGTCACTGTTTCTTATTCGGAGACCGTGCTCCTACTTTGGTGCCGTCTCGTTCAAATATGGCTCGCTATGCTCTGAGATTGTTGGTACAAGATGCAGCTAAAGAGCAGGAGTCAAAAATAGGTACATTTACTCTAGTAGGTGAGCTGGTAAGCCAGCGCCCATTCCCTTTGCCAATAATAATGATTGTACTCTGTGCAGCTCTAACTCGATGGTTAAATCTGCATTCGAGCGAAAAACAACCGTTTAATTTATATTTCTGGTATCGTCAGCCAACCCGCCGAACCAACAAAACAGAAAAAAAAGTCTTGCAATGGATGAACTTATTCGTAATGCCACGAGTGTACTGGAGGCAAAACATTGGTCTTGTGATGTGTATGAAATATGAACAACCTGGCGGGTCACACTGTTTTTGCCACCGTTAGGAAATTCAAAGGTTACAATGAAATGCAACTTTCGTGGTTGATTTACTTATGTTTTGAGCTAGTTTATGACATGCTTTACAATTTTCATATTCTACAACGACTTGAGCATCCGTTCTTACACTTGAATGAAAACCGTCAATGGAGTCCCCTGGTTCCTGAGAACGGAAGGCAAAATTTATTCCATCGTACTTTTGTATCACTAGAAGATAAACAAAAACAAAAATACTTTACCCAAAACACATTTTGGAGAAGGCACAAAAAAGGACTTCCTCTCTGCCCCTGGGTCTCATAAAGATACGGCCCCGTCCTCGAATCATCCGCTTTTTCTTGAGACAGCAGGTTTTTTTTTGTTTGTTGCGCTTGATAGGTCTGGAGCTGACATCCCTTTTCAAAGAAACGCGTACAACTTTCAAGGACTTGCCGTGCCTGCAGTAAAGGAAGGATCGGCACCCAAGACTGGCTACAACACTCACACGTGCTCACAACTACGTCACACCAGCAGCAGTCGGTCGCGTCATATGAGATGCTTATCGTTGATCCCTCAAATGCCATAAAAGATGTTATTCTCATTCTTGCCATTTGTTTCAGCCATGGGATAAGTTTGTTTCAGCGATATATATATTTTTTGCCTCTCATGATGCTTTTTATATCCAACCATTGTCGTCGTCGTCGTCGTCGTCGTCGTGGTCTTTGTCGTTGTTGGTATCAAACAGTGAAGTGAAGTGGAAAACTTTGCCGACACGTGAGATTTCTCGTGGCACTCTGCATTATCGTGTGCTTACAGTTCGATTTGATTGCTTCTGGCTTGTGAAATGAATTTGCTTGGCGTTTTCGTTCGATTATTTTTCTTCTTCTTCTTCTTATTTGCCCAATGAAGTTTGATGCAAATATATGTATATGTTTTAACCAGTACAAACTTTAAACCATGTTAATAATTTATGTTCCGATTGGAACATCCACACTTATAGCTTCCATCGGAAATATTATATATTACTACAATATGCCAAACAAAACCCTATAGCTTTCATTGGAAATATTATTTCTTTATATAATATGCCAAACAAAAGCTACAATCGTTTTGATGCAGCCGATCTTCCGTGTGATGCCCGTTGGAGACGATATTCTTTTGTACGCGGACGGCATCCTCCTCGTGGTACGACGTGCGAAAGGGGAATGCTTGCACCGGAAACTGCAGGCCGCTGTCAATGCTGTGGACAAGTGAGCGATAAGCGTGGGATTAGCCATATCCGCAACGAAGTCGCAGACATTCTACTGCAGCCCAAATGCGCGTTGAGATCCGGCGCAAGAGATCACCATCGATCGAACCCCCGTTCCGAAGACCAACCGTCTGAGGATCCTGGGTGTCACGCTGGACCGAACGCTGACGTTCAAGCCGCACTGCAAAGCGCTGAAGAAAGCATGCGAGTTTCGACAACGAATCCTGCAGATGATCAAACTTCCATTTGGCAATCGAACAACTCTGCTGCAGGTTGGTTCAGCGATAGTTACTGCGAAGTTGACCTACGCAGTTGCACTAGTGCGCCGAGGAGGACCGAGACTTTGCAGACTTTAGCCCCAGTCGAATGGTTCGGTTTAGCTCTGGAGCCTTCGTGACCAGCCCGATCAACTCAGTCATGGCCGAAGCGGGCACACTACCCTTCGAACTGCTTTCGACACAGGCGATAGCGCGGACGGCCATCAGGATGCTATTGATGAATCGCAACAATAACACTCTCCCCTCGATTCGACGAGCATCGGATCGGCTTGAAGAACTAACGGGCACTACGTTACCGCCCGTCGGCCAACTTACAAGGTCGAGCGGAACGAGTGTGGCAGTGACACTCTCGCAAACCACCAGTTGAGTGGGGCATGAAGCGATCAGTACGAGCCGGAGATCCACCGGAAAAAGTGCAACCAATCGTACAACAACTGTTGGCAACACGCTTCAACCAGTCTACCGTAGTCTACATCGACGGATCCAAGTCTGGGGATACTGTAGGGGCAGCTTTTTATAGCGATGGCATAGCTGGCACATACAGTATCCATAAGGAATGCAGCATATTCTCCGCGGAAGCGTATGCAATAAAAATGGTGATCGCGATACCTAACCTGAGCGATTCAGCAAGTTGCCTACAAGCCTTGGAAACAGGGAAATCGAAACATCCATGGATTCAAGAGATAGAACAGGCAGCACGAAATCGATCTGTTCGATTCTGCTGGATTCCTGGCCACACTTGCGTCAATGGGAATACCGAAGCCGACCGACTTGCCAACGAAGCTAGACAACAACAGGCCATCGATATCCCAATCCCAGCGGAAGAAACACTGAGAGCAATCAGGCAACGCATAAGGAACTGATGCAGCAACCCGCCTAACTGTGACTGTTGTGGAACGGTGCTGAATGTACGGCACCTAATATGAGAATGCCGGAAATACGATGCAGAAAGAAAAAGCAAAAACATCGAAACAAGTTTGCGTGATGCCCTGGATAACACAGATGAACGAACAGCACAAATGTTAATTTTTCTCCGCAACAGTGTTCTATACAAAAAACTTTGAAAGCAAATAAGAAGATAGTGAATATAATGAAGAAGATCAAATTAAATGAAGTAAAGAAGAGAAAGAAGTAGAGGAAAAATATGAAAAAGAGGAAAAAGTAGAAGAAAAATATAACGAAGCGAAGAAGAAATTAGAAACTACAACCACTCTGTATCAAAAACTCAGATTTTTCCGACACGAATGCACTCAACTGTGTAAAGTGTCGTAAATAAACAAACAAACATTATTTCTTTCTATTATATGCCAAACAAAAGCTACTATCGTATTCTAAAAAATAAATCGGCCTTACTAATTACATAGATTTTAAAAAAGAATCTGTTGTCGGTTTTAATAGGACATATTAATACGATCTTAATACAAATAACACTCATAATTCCATAACAAAACTTTTTACTGCCGAACTCAGCAGATCAACAAATGAAAAAAGCTGTTTTAGAAACCCAATCATAACTTTCGTTTGGCAACTGATAAAAGATTCTGAAAATAAAATAGCAAGATTTTTGATTTATATGGAAATCAGGACCACCATCCCTGGGCACTGGCAAAACCTTGTTGTAGTTTAACTTCAACTACTAGCTCCCAGGGCTGGTCTGGTTCTTTACCATTTCGGAAAGAAGAATAAAAGTGTTGCCAGAGCAGCTATAGTGCAGCCCAAAAGTGCTGCTGAAGTTCCTTCGGGAGTCCTTGTTGACGATACGCCTTACCGTCCACTCGAAGGACTTGCTTCGCTAATTAATAAACCCCGAAAAGTTTACCGCGATTTAGGATTCAACCAAACAAGCAACAACAAAAAGACCAGAAAGATCTTAAGGGCGAATGTAAAATATTGGACCTGCAATTACCATTGCAGAAACGCAATGCAGGAGAGCATTGAGCAATTTCTCCATCAGAGGGTTGTTCTACCTGTTTTCTGTTATGCAGCCCTGGAGGTTGAAAGCAGGGCAGTGCAAGTCTGTCTTGAAGGTCACCACATGGACCATGCCATCCCTCCCGGGGTGGAGCTTGATGATCTTCCTCAGCGGACAGTTGGCTGGCGGAACATTGTCTTCATTGATGATGACGATGGCACCGACCTTGACAGCTGTTGCAAGTACTCGGGGTACCATACCAGATCTGCTGCAGATGCTTCTAAGTGAGATCCCAGTGGTCCAAACGATCGGTGGTTTCCTTCCAGTTGGATTCCGGAACCACTTGGTGATTGTTTCCGACAAAGAAGTGTCCTGGGTCAGGATGTCTAGGTCGTTTGAGTCCTCCGGTATCAAGGCTGGAGGCCGAGAATTGAGACACATCTTGACTTGAGCCAACAAGGTCAGCAGATCTTCGTAGGTAAGGTTCGTTCTGATTTGACTGTGGCCTTCCAGAGGCTTCCAGCGGCTTCAGTCTTCAACATGCGGTAGACTCGGTTGAGATCGTGTGAAGCGCTTTTGAAGGTAGTTGCGTTGTCCTCATGGAGTTCGACGATTCTTCCTCTGCGGGCGACTAGACGACGGAGCGCAGCTAGGAATGCTGGAGTCAATAAATCACTCACAAGCTCGATGTGGCCTGCCTTGGTTGAGAAGTAGGCAAAGATAGCCACGTATGCTTTCGTGGGACCACGGTTTCTAACTGCTGACTTGGTGTGAAAGGGTTCACAATAGTCAACACCGCAAAGGGAATACGGACGCGTCGGTAACACTCGTAACACTGGCAGATCGGCTGTGCTCTGTTGGACTAGAGTGGGCTTGGATTGGAAACAAGTGTGGCATTGGTGAAATACGGACTTGACTAGATTTCTGCTGCCAAGGATCCGGGCGGAAAGTGGCCAGCATGTGCGCAGCCATTGAAGCACGGTGTTGGAATCGGACCAAAAGTAGGCGATAGTGGTGATCTTCATCGAAGCTTCCACTTTCTTGAAGAACTACGTTGCCAGATGTGCAGCACAGAACTCTAGTCTGGTGATGAAGTGGTGCGTGGACAGAAGGGTGACCTTTGACTTCGACGCCAACAGGTGGACTTGCACACCTTCCGTCGATTCCGTGCGGAGACATCAACAAGCTCCATACGCAACTGAGGATGCACCGGCGAAAAAATGAAGTTCAATATTTTGACGAAAACACGGAACGTGGAACTTGAATTTAAGCGAGAATGTGCATCGTGTTTCAAAACTGCTTCCACTCGCCTTGAAGCTGTTCCGGCAGCGGAGAATCCCGCTATGCTTCAATGCCCATAGACGCTGCATGAAAGCTTTGCCTTGATGACTGGACTGAGAAGGCCAAGTGGGTCAAAAATCTTGGCCATGTACGATATCACCTTCCACTTGGTCAAGATGGCAACTGGGAGATATTTTTTTTCTACCGGAGGTTATTGAATCGGAGGTTATTGGCCTTCGGATCCCACGACAGGCAGACCGTGGAGATCATCTGCTTATCCTGAAGATTGTAGAGGGGGTGAATGGCCAGACCTTCTTCTGGAACATCGTGGAGAACTTCTTGGACGCTAGACGATCACTTTTTTAGCGTAAACCCAGTGGATCTGAGCATAGCATTGACTTGAATGCAAATAGTTTTGGCGGAACTGCATCGGATGCGCCGGACACCAGGTCATTGACGTAAAAAATTTCCACCACTGGGTCAACAGGAACGGGTTACAACTCAGCCAGGTCAATGGCAATCTGCTGGAGTGTCATCGTTGCCAAGTACGGTACGCTTGCCGTACGTAGCGATCGGATCAGACGGACATCGGTGATTACGGATACGAAGAAAACGACGATCATCGGGATAATGCAATACCTGCCAACTTCTGCTACAATACCAATGCGTCGCGCCCGCAACGGGTCCAACAAGAAGTGTGTCGTTCAATGAATAGCAGAACCGTAGTACTGTCCACTTCAACGTATGGTTTTGTACTGATCTATTCACAATTTAAATTTTGTAGCTTTAAGATGAAGATGATTATGTGTTTCAGCAAGATGGCGTGCCAGCTCACACGGTTAATATTGTTCGGGCTTGGTGTAGGGATAATTTGACGGATTTTTTGGCGAATAAATGGCCTCTCAGCTCTCCGGATCTGAATCCATTGGATTTATTCGTTTTTATCCTACATGCTATCCAAACTTAAGTACTATAAAATCTCGAATTTGGACCAGTTCAAGGTAGTTATCTAGAAAATGCGAAGATATGCCTTTGGAATCATTAAATGCTGCCAGTGACACTTTAGAAATATATTTTAGGTTGGTAAAGAAAGTTAAAGGTAGAGTTATTCTGAAATCTTTGCTGTAGTTAAACCTCATAAAGAGTACATTCAATTTATTTCCCTTATATCAAGGCATTTTCAAAGTTTATTCCGTGTATAGCGCTTTGGAATAATACAGGAGTCGTTAAATTTTCCGTGCCGAGCTTTCAATCTTTGTCATGGTTTATGGCACATGACATATTAAGTGAAAGCTGAAACTATAACTTTGCCACCACTGGCTGCCAACTGATGAGATTATGCAACGGTTAATTAAGGTCTGTATTCGAAAAAAATGCACCATCTCTATCCGTGTGTAACTTTTTTTGTCCGTGGGTTAAAATTGATGAAAATCTGGGTTTAACTAGTTTGGAGTGAATTGGTTCAGTGGTTATTGAGATGTCATCGAATCAAGAAGAAAATCCGACAGCGACCATGAGATTGATCGGAAGACAATTGGGAACCACCCATGCTACTGTGTCTTGGGTGGTAAAATCGTTTAAGGAGTCCCAGACGACCAAGAGGCGGGCTGAAAGCGAACTTTTCGATTTGCGACGTGGCTCTGAAGGCAGAGTGGTCCGCACGGCGGCCAAATCCCGCGAAAGGAAGTTGAATCGAGAGTGGTTAACGAAACCGATGAGTGTGGTTATGGATGACGAAACCTACATCAAGGCAGACGCAAAGCAAATACCGGGGCTGGAGTTTTACGTTGCCAAATCACGGTTTTTATGTCCCGGAAGGCATAAGAAAGAAAAAAGTGGACAAATTCACCAAAAAATACTTGCTCTGGCAGGCCATATACCAATGCGGTAAACTGAGTAAACCGTACATCACAACGGGTACCATCAATAGCGAAATTTACCGCATCGAGTGCCTCCAGAAGCGTCTGTTGCCCTCCCTGCGGTCCCACGGAGGCGAGACATTCTAACGTTGTTTTTGTACCAAAACCGCCAACCCCCCAAATATACCAGAGATTCGTCCGGTGGGAAGATTGTGGGTCATAATGAAGGCCAGAGCTTGGAAATCGTCCAAAGTGTTTAAGAACGAGCTAGAGTCGGAGAAAGAATGGATGAAAGTGACCAAGAAGGTCGGCTCCACCATTGCACAAAATGCAATGAGGGGTCTTAAGGGAAAGGTGCGGGCTTTCAGCGACGGGAAGGAAATTGAAGAAAGTAATTATGCCGAAACATAATCTATACGTATTAATTGAATCCCTGAAAGATTCAAGAAAATTCAAAATAAAATAAATTAATTTTTGGCGAACACTTTTGTCTGGTCAATTTTTTTTCGAGTACAGGCCTTAGGGAACGTCCATTAATTACGTCACGCAAAAAATGACTTTTTACAACCCCCCCTTCCCCCCTTGACACGTTTTTTGTATGGACCTTTAATTTTTTTTGTATGGATCGTCACGTTTTCTCAAACCCCCCTCCCCCCTTACTGCGTGACATAATTAATGGACCTTCCCTTAGATGAGATTAAGGAAATTATATTCAAACATACTGTTTAGCTAGCAGAAGTGAATTATTTGTCCTGAAAAGGGAAGATTTTAGATTGTGTGTATGATTCTCGAATGAACTTACATTCTTCCCGGGCTTGTTTGGAAGCACTTCTCATTTCTCATCGTAGCGTCTTCTGGGTAGGTAGCAAATTCACTGCTGGTACCGGTTGCTTTACTGTCTATTGACAAGCTGCTTATGCTAAAATTGTGTTATAATGCATTAGTCAACAAAACTAGTGTGACATTTGTTAAAAAGGGATCAGACGGATCTTCTTCCTACGCCCTAAATCCCTGGTCTAGCTAACGGGAGCCGCTGAGGTTGGGTTTGACAATACCTTCTTTTACAAATATAGCGGTAGCTTGAGCCGTACTCGGTTAGACAATTGTTTAGTCAATCTATTTTTTATTGTCGGACTTACGGAATGTGTAGGTGTGTAGGGGGTGAAATGGCAGGTCAAAGGTGAGATGTTACGCCACGTGCTCGTCATATGGGCCCTGACTACGTCACACGACACGTACGCCGGATTAGCGGTTCTCCTTCTGGGTCGCCTGTTATCCTGGTGGATTCAGATTACGATCGTTGGTTGGATCGGAGGCTGGTGGGATTAACGGGGTCAAGGTAGATGTATTTATAAGCTCCGGACTAAGTAGTTAATTATTCCGGTGACAATGGGTCCTGAAACTACCTGTTTCTCCGTACGGGCAGTACGGTTGGAGCTCAGAATATCGTTTTTCATACTCACTGTTTTAAGGTATTTTTTATCTGTTTGCTTCGAAGCTCTGGATAAGAAAGAGCTTATCTGACCCCGCAGCCTGTCCTTCCCTTTTCATCCCTTTTATCCATTCCATTTCCCACTTTGACGGGTCTAGACTCTGTTCTATGGCAACACAGTTTTCGTCTCAATTCATAGTGTTTATTTGTGAAGCGTCTCAACAAGTTTTGTTCTCAATATGGCTACTTACATTTATATTACAAAAATTCACTAGCATTCTAATACTAAGCTCTAGCACCTAGCTACTAAACAAGTGGTAGCAAATGGAAGACAGAACATGGAGGAGGCGATTTAACCACGAAACAGTATCAGTTACTGTGAAAACCTCTCATTGTACACATCGCTAAAATCGGTCGACTACTATGGGCTTGGCATGTCGTAAGAATGTGACACGACAGCCCTGTTAAAATAGTTCTCGAAAACGAACCGGGGGTACAAGAAGAAGAGACGCGCAACGAGCAAGGTGGATCGATCAAGTAGAAGGCAACCTGCAGAACCTCAGGCTGCACGAGGCTGGCGAAGTACAGCCATGGACCGAACACAATGGTGACTACTTCTGTGTACAGCAGAGACTACACCGACCTTGGTCTGAATGGTAAGGTAAGTCAGCAACAAAACAACTGTTAATTTATTAATATAAAACTAAGGATGATAATCTTTACAGTAATTTATTCGAGACTGTTATTAGCAGATAACATTTATTAACAGTTGTTTCAGTATTGGCACGAGTTCAGATCGACGGTGATGAAATCGAAGTAGTAGACGAATTCATGTATCTGGGCTCATTGGTGACCGCCGATAACGACACCAGCAGAGAAATACAAAGACGCATTATGACTGGCAATCGTGCCTACTTTAAACTCCGAAGGACGCTAAGATCGAACAAAGTTCGCCGAACCACAAAGTTGACCATCTACAAGACATTAATTAGACCGGTTCTTCTCTACACCCACAAAACATGGATATTGCTAGTGGAGGACCAACGCGCCCTTGGAGTTTTTGAACGGAAGGTGCAGCTTACGGTTGAGTACAGATGGAAGACGGAACGTGGAGGAGGCGAATGAACCACGAATTGCATCAGTTGCTGGGAGAACCTCCCATCGTACACATCGCAAAAATCGGTTGACTACGATGGGCTGGGCATGTTGTGAGAATGTCGGACGACAGCCCTGTGAAAATGGTTCTCGAAAACGAACCGACAGGCAGCACTAGTGACTCCTCGTCGCTCCTACCTCTTCCAATAGTGCCGAACGAATAAAGCTTTCTGAGAAGGTGCACTCCTAATGTATCGTTCGCTGCTGGATTTTAGCAAACATATGTTATTCACAATTGTAATTTGTGATAGGTAAATATTGTAAATTTAGTGAATTTAGTTTACAAGACGTAATTATAAGTCATGAGCATTAGCACTAGCATTGAAATTGACCCATATAATAATTAGGAATCCATAAAATTATTTTTAGAATCCTCCTCCCCTACCAATCAAGTAGGAACTCATAGTTTTTTAGATACCAGGTGAGTTGAGTTCGATTCCAGATCTGGACTAGGAATATTTCGTTAAGGAAAATTTGCCGACTTCCTGGGTATAAAATATGATTGTACGTGCCACGCAATCGTACTAATGCAAAAATGGAACCTAGCATCGAAAGCTCTTGATTAATAACTATGGAAGTGTATTTAGAACACTAAGCTGAGAGCATGCAATAAGCTTATTGCGAAAACAATAAGCTTGAAACGCTAAGAAAAAAGAAGAAAATCTATATATATATATATAAAAATGAAATGCTGTCCGTTCGTGACAGCATTTTTTTTTTTTTGTTTTTTTTTTTTTGTTGGGGCGTAGAATCACAGCGTCCACTGAGTTGAACTTTTGTGATATACCCCTGTTTACTATACTAATTCGCATCTTAAAGCTAGATCACCATTTGTCAAGTGACCAGCCTAAGACGCGTCTCCCAGTCAGGCAAAATTGAGTTTATAAAACCCACCACCTTCCCAGGAATTGCAGTCCAAATTTCTTTAGGTTGCATATAGCCACTGTACAGAAATTTAAGTCTGCTCTTGTACACAGCATCACAACTGCAAAGCAGATGTTCCGAGGTTTCACGTTCCATGTTACAGAAACGACAGATATCATTCTGAACCTGGCCAATGTTTTTCAAATGATATCTACTCGGGCAATGTCCGGTTACTAGGCCAGTATAGGTACAAAGAACTCTCTTATTGAGCTCCAGAAGCTTTTTACTAATTGCAACATTTGGAATTATAAACCTTTTGCTTGAGAACACTTTGTGGTGACCAACCAATTGGTCATCACCCTTTGCTCTTCCCAAGATTTTAATTCCATTTT
This sequence comes from Aedes japonicus, assembly GCA_034211315.2. NCBI lineage: Eukaryota > Metazoa > Arthropoda > Insecta > Diptera > Culicidae > Aedes > Aedes japonicus. The sequence goes on from JASCZW010001717.1 coordinate 145,644, forward strand.
TATGGCACAGTATGATATACAGCAGAATGGTTCTGGGCCAATAAACTGTGCATTTGAACCTTGTTTAGCAAGCTCGTCTGCCCTTTCATTACCTTCAATGCCACAGTGTCCCGGAACCCAGAATAAATTCACCGAGTTCTCTTGGCACACCTTTCGCAATGAAAGAATGCATTCCCAGACAAGTTTGGATGTACATTTATAATTACTTAACGCTTTGAGTGCCGCTTGGCTGTCTGTAAATATACAAATATTTGCATATCTATATTTTCTCTTCAGACAAACGTTAACACATTTTATTATAGCAAAGATCTCCGCTTGGAAAACCGTTGGATAGTTTCCCATCGCCACTGACATTTCTACCCCAGGGCCGAAGATTCCTGCTCCCGTTTTTGTGCCAATTTTTGAGCCATCTATGAAGAATTTTATGGAGCCATGACGAACAGTGGGACCTCCGACTTCCCAATCTATACGTGACGTTTCACATATGTTGTAAGGAATGTCATGGTTTTCCACAGGTTTCATCCAGTCTCCATTCATGTACATCACTGGCCCATTTTGAAAGCTTTGTGAAATGCTCAGGTGACCGACTAAATCACCAGACATGAAAGTTTTCAACCGTTTAAGTCTAAGCATACTCTTTTCCGCTTCTAGTTGCACGTATTCGTGCAAAGGCAGCAGATTTAGCATTGCATTCAACGCATTTGATGGAGTGCTGCGCATCGCTCCCGTTATAGCAATGGATACTAGCCGTTGAAGTTTTGTAAGCTTTTTCTGTGCAGTAGCCTCTTTTGTTTTTGGCCACCACACAAGAGAAGCGTACGATATTTTAGGACGTATTATGGATGTATAAATCCACATTATCATTTTTGGTCTTAGACCCCATTTTCTGCCAAATGTTTTTGAACAAATCCAGAAAGCACTGGTTGCCTTACCGATCACACACTCAAGGTGAGCATTCCAGTTCAGTTTGGCATCCAGTATCACTCCTAAGTATTTAACCTGTTCACTAAGATGGATCTTTAATCCTCCTAGCTGGAACGCTTTTAGACTAAACTTCCTTTTCCTAGTGAAAGGTACAATTACTACTTTTGCTGGATTAATGCTAAGGCCCTCCTTGATACACCAAGACTGGGTAAATTTTAGGGCCCATTGCATTCTTTCTGAAATGATGTTGTCAAATTTTCCCTCACTATAATGACTATATCGTCTGCAAAACCTACAACCTCGAAATCTTTTTCCTCTAAGCTTCTTAGAAGCTCGTCTACAACTAAGGACCACATAAGTGGTGAGAGGACTCCTCCTTGGGGACAACCTTTCGTTGCCCGTATTGTAATAGACGAACTTCCCAGCTCTGAAGTGATTTCTCTTTTGCAAGCATGGTATGAACCCAGTTAATTATGTTCATGTCAAAGTTCCTTTTCTTCATGGCACGAGCCATAGATGAATAGGAAGCGTTGTCGAAAGCTCCTTCAATATCTAAGAAAGAACAAAGTGCTATTTCTTTTACCGATAGAGCTTTTTCTACTTTTGAAACCACACTATGCAGTGCCGTAACTGTTGACTTACCAGACTGGTAAGCAAACTGGAACTCAGATAGTGGATGCTTGTTCATGTAATTTGAATTGATATAATCATTCAAAACTTTTTCCATAGTCTTTAATAGGACTGATGAAAGACTAATGGGTCTGTATGATTTAGGATGCGTCTTGTCTCGCTTTCCTACTTTAGGTATGAAGATAACTTTTACTTGTGTCCATGAAGTTGGAATATGGTTGAGTCTTAAACTTGCCTTAAAAATCTCAATTAATGGCGAGATCAACACTGCTTCGCCATTTTGAAGTAATGCTGGAAATATCCCGTCCGTTCCTGCAGATTTGTAAGGCTGAAAAGATCTCAACGCATTTTCTACCCTGGCTTTCTTAAATATTTTGTCAGCCAAGTCATTTGCAGCAATTTTCGTGACAGCATAGCTCACGAACGACTTGATGGATTTACTTGATTTCTTTTTTATTTGGTTTGTCTTGATTCCCAACAGGTTTATATAAAGAAAAAAGTTGAAAAAAATTGCTGGAGGGTGAGAAGGGTCATGGGAGCGAAATTGTCATTTTGTATGGATATTCCCATACAAAATGACAATTTCGTTTATGTGATTTGTTCCGTTTTTCAGTGGATTTTTCCAATTTTTTAGACAGCAAGACCGTCTTTCGTTTAGTAAGAAGAAACCGTTGGAAACTTTTATAATGGCGTCATAATTAACAAAACAAAAAAGAGAGGAGATAATCACTCATTGTTACTTAGGACATCTTCAAAAGTTATGCGAAAAATGAAAAGCGACACTCAAGTCGCTTATTTCGCAATTTTCTATGGGGTTTTCGGAATTTGACGTGGTTTTCGGAATTCACGCGAGTAGAGTTCGCTCAGATTTGGCCAGTTACGCGTGTAAACATAACTTGTATCGCTTTTTACCAGGTTTTCGTGAATTACGGATTTTTAAGCGGATTCAGGGATTTACTCGTTTTTTTTAATAAACTGTGTAATAAACAACCTCAGTATAGAGAGTAAGTTCTCGATTAACAATGGAATGGGGACTGTCAGCATTTGTAAGCAATAACTTCGGAGCCGTTTTTCTCTCAAGCCATGGGCAACTCACGCAAGCCAATACCATAACAATGTAGAAGAATTTTTTTTTCCTACACGATGGTGCTATATGTATGCGGGTGTAGCCTGTGGCTTGCGAGAAAGAAAGGCTTAGAAGTGTTTGTTTACAAATGTTGATGGTCCCTATTCTGTTGTTGGTCGAGAATTGGAGTGAAGATCATCTACTATCATTGACTACGACGGCAAGCCTACATTCCACAAAATCTTCAACATGTTGCATTTCAATACGAACTTTTGGTTGATTACAATGCGAATATACCAGTCGCCATTAGATCAATGAGGGTAGTTTGTTCTCATTGTTATGCACTGAAGTTTCCAAGTGAACCAACAGAGCCTTTTCGTTCTTTGGTTTCTGGAGCAGGAAGTGGTTTTAAACATTTTCTGCAGAACCCCCAGAATTATTATGGTTGTTTTCAAATGACTTCGTTTGGCGCAACGTATTTAATAATATTTAAAAGTTTTCTTGGGTAAATCAGGGGGACAGAGTTTAAAAATAAGTAAATCGTGAAATTGTGAAACCGTCTACGTTACAGATTCAAGTTCAATTGTACTATAAAGCGGGTTCATTGTTGTCATTGACGGACGCAAATCTTACAGATTTATTTCATGGGAGATTGTTCAGCAACAGTATTCCACCACGAAGCGGAACATTGTACAACAATTGCAAGTTATGCTTGATGAGCACAATGGATTGATTCAAATGTTCAAGACTGCTCTTGACCAAATGCCATCTAAAAACCATAAGATTGTGATTCGAGCTAATTCCTTACTCTCCACTTTTCCTGATGGATAGTTTAGGTTCTGATAGAAAAAATTCAACCAAAACCTGGGTACCAATAAAGCGATGATTTTAAACCCCCTATTAGAAACCTAGCAATAGGACGCTTATTTTTGTAGATTAACGCTTTCAATGGATTCCAGAACCCACATTATAGAAAATTGAGGTTCTGGTGAATTTTTTGGATCAAAACTGTGGTACCAAAAATCGACGATGTTAAACGCCCTGTTTAAGCGATCAGACGCTTATTCACGGAGATAAACGCATTTCTCATTCTTCAATTTTCCAAAAGGTAGTTTAATTATAAGCAGAACAACGTCTGCCGGGTCAGCTAGTATAAAAATAAAACCATTAAGGCATTTTGTTCTCTGTCTCGTTTGGTTACATTACTCCAAAGGACATAATCGTCATCAGAATTTCAACATTTTGTGTCATAATACCTCCAACAGCTGATTGTGTAGCCATCGACCAACGTAGATTCCAGGCCATTGTTTCACACCATTTGCACCATAATCATTCCAACGATTTAAGTGCCACTCGGAAATCCTTCAATGTTCCCTTTTCAGTCTGTGCATTCCACCCGTCGTTCCTCAAATTCCTCAAACCAGCTATTTTGCCCTGCAAATGCATTCAACCACCACCTCCACCACCCGGCCAAACGATCAACCAATGCAATTTGTACTGACATACATACCGATACACACGGCACCCGGGAGAGATCCAAACTAGCGGGCACTTGGGCGTGTGTAAATGGCATGAAAGTTGGATTTTCTGAAACATTAATTTCGATTTTTCCTCCCCGGACTCCCCGGACCTCGCATTGCCACTTTTTTTCACTCCCTCTTCGAAACAAGACAGCAGGACTAACCCAACATGCAAACCGTCTGGACACAATTCCCTGGATCCCAAATGTGATTGTCAGATTTATATGCACACCACCAGGCACTTGATGCATTCAGCGTAGGGATTTTGTTCTAAATCTAGTGCTGTTGCATCAGGTCAGAATCGATTTTGCATCGAACTGACAGTGCACAACATCCACAGGTCAGAGGTGGGCTTGTGGGTTCCGTCCGTGTCGGTTTGCTGTTCTCCAGGGTAAGTGAGTTTTGTGTTTTAATCCAGATAATGGTTTCGATCCATTTGTGTAGCCTCTTGGCTGTTCAGGATGTAAGATTCATCCGAACAGATCCGGTTTGAGTGCATCATCAGGGAAGCGTGCAACCCTGGGTTGTGAGTTAGAATTCACACTTTCCGCAATGCCGCTCATCCGGACATGCAGCTGGGCGATGAGGAGTTCAGCTCCAAGAGATACATTTGTGCTGGTTGATAATGAGAATCAAAACAAAGCTGGCCGGTCGGAGTTCGAACATGAAACCGAGCTTATGGGAATTGATGCTGGCTAGCCGATAAAACTATGATGAATGGATTGCATTTTCGGCCACTGGAGGTCAAGTTGGTACACACGTGATTGCTGATTGAACCGGCCGTAAGTTTGCTGCAGGGGAAAGTTCAGCTGCCTCTAGTTTTTGGGAACCTTATACATGAGGTATTCTCGCTGGAACCAGGCCGCCATTGGCACATATCTTTTGATTTCAAATTTTTCATCGCTATTAGTTAGAGTATATTGAAACAAGATAAAAAACGCTTTGGTTGAGCCAAATTGATGGACCCCTCGTTTTCTAAGGGACTAAACATGTTGTAAAAAAGTCGATTTTTGGATAATTTCAAGGTAAGTAAACAAGTTATATCACAAAATTTTACAAATTTTTTTTAGTTTTGAAACATCTTCAAAACTTGTTGCTGTTGTACAGAAGATAAATAAAGCTTTCAATTGATGTTAAAAAAATGTGGCGGCCATCTTGGATTCTGAGCACACCATCTGAAAGCTGAGAAAAAAATACATAAGATGCAGTCAAGAAACTAGGTGTGCATTAACATTTACCCGATAAAAAAATCTTTTTTCTAAAAAGAGTTTGACGTTTTTTTGCGTGTATTGCGCAATATCAATATGTATCATATTTCTATACGCAACAAAGCATAATTTTGCAATCACTGTTTTTTTTGTGTTCTGTAGAGTAAAGAACAGTCATTTTAAGTAAAAAAAAATTTGCCATCTTCGTTTAAGACGCCATTTTGATTATTAGCAGTTTAGCGTGTTTTTCCTTTTTTTTACTTTTCAAATTCCGATATGAGTTAGAATAGTATTAAATACAATATAATTTAGTTGTTTCAAATGAAAATAAATATAATGAAATCGTTTTTAGATTCCTAAAGTTCATATTCATGTTTTAAATGTAAGGTTGTGGAATTTTATCTCAGAGCTCTTCGAATATTTTTTAGATATGATTATGTACTCGTTTTGTGGCAAAAAATAATGGTAGTTTTGAGTCCCTTTGATGGTTTGAACATTCTCCATTCGAATTTGCAGTTTAGCCAACGATGTATCGTAATCGAGCTGTCCCACGTAACTGAAAGACATTGTTTGTCCTTGTTGCTCTACAGCCCATGCATAGAATGAGGAAGCATCTGTTATCAGCTTGTCTCTATTTGGCGTTAAGCTGTATTTGTGCGCAGCACGTTTAAGTGTTCCCACCACTCCATCACATGGACATTTTCCGTGAAAACTGGCGTGAAAATTCCATTCTACATCCATTTGAAAATCTTTCTTCATAAATGTGATGTTGGTGAAGTTATATTTGTTCTTGCACTGACTCCCAGCTCCATCGGTGAACACGTGGGTCTTTGTTATCTGCGTAAGATTGATCTTCATGAACTCAAACAGCTTAACAAAACAGCAGTGAACCAAAACATAGTTATGCTCAAGAACAGGTGAAATAATAATTAATGTTTTATGAAGAATCTCTCCTTCGGTTCTATAATAAATCACGAATGGATGAATTGTAATCATCTGCCTTGCGAAATGGTGCGATTGTATCTCGTTCTGAATGGTTACTTTGTAGTTTTCTGAAAAGTCTGCGTAAACGATAGCTTCATTTGACTTCAGATTGGACTTCAGCTCAAATAGATAGTCTTTTTGTGCCTAAGAATATAAACATAAAAGGAGTATTAATGGGTCATTTTTTTGTCAGTTGTGTACCTTTGTGATGAAGAAATGTGGCAAGAAGCCGTTGAGCAGATTGCTGAAGTTATCTACAAACTCTTCAGGTGCGCTTGTCGTGTTATCAACAAGTTGATAGTGGTTTTCTATCGGAATCCAATTTTTAAACTTGATGATTTCTAGAGGAAATTTTTCAATTTCATCCAGTAATTTTCTACTAAAATCACTCAAGTCAGGACATTCTGTGCATTCCAAAAAGTAGCATTGAGGAGAAGGGTTTTTACATACTAAATATTCCTGAATCAGCTCGCTCAAGCAGCTGTCTCGTATTATCAGTAAGGCTTTCACCGCACGCAATGACAATTCAATATTTTCATGCCTCATGCATACGCACACTGTATGCGTACCGGAGCTTCCGGTAAGTATGCATTCCGAAGGTCGCAGCTTAGCGAACGTAGAAAATCCGATTTTCAAATTTGGGAAAAGTTCTTTAAAGTTTGCAAAAATTTCGTTTAGTGACCCAAGAAGCAAACGTTTTTGCCTACTTTCTCGACCGGCGGGTGTCTTTACACTGATTTTATCCCGAATACCTGGCATTAACGTACTACAGTCCAAATAGTACTGTTTTGCCTCTTCCTGAGCGACCTTTTCCAATTCTGTTACCGATGTACCCGCATCTGGAAGTTTAAGAATTCCCTTCGAAGCACGAACTTGTTGAGCCTTTTCGACGAACCATTTACTTGCAGAATTGTGGAAGATTAGCTTCCGCATGTTGATATGTTGATGACATTTACCATACTTACTGCATCCTGTTTCATCCATCATTTTCTGCCTGCTCCACGAAGTGCAATGTGTGAGCAATGTTAAAATTTGGAATTTGACCGGTTTTGAAGCGATCTTACAATTGTCAAGCATATCTTTGACAACTGGCACGTTAGTATCGTCATAGTACACTTCGCAATCAACCTTCAAAATTTGTTTTATTGCAATCACGGCTTGTTTGAGCATTTCGCAGCGGAAGGTTTCCCGTCGCAGCTCTCTTCTGTTGACATTCCGGATCCCAATTCGGGATAGAATTTCCGTCATGTTTTGGAAATCATGCTCACTAATGTTTCCAACCTCTTCAACGTAAACCTCATCTCCGTTTTCAACAACTTCCATCGGCTGAAAAGTACGGTTTGACTGCTGACGGGTCACTTGCAAGCGGCATGTCGTACATATTTTCTCATGAAGTTCCGGAACGGTCGTGGATCCAATAGATTCTAAAAAATTCACGATTTTTTGTGTTACACTTGTCAGTTTCGAAGATTTTCTCCAGCTTTTATGATCAGCTTTGGCAAACGGGTTGCAACAAAATTCCTTTTTGGGTACCCGTACAGTACGGTTCTTCGCCATTTTCAAGAACTTTGAACTAATCGGATGTACAAAACAAACAAACTTCCGCTATCGTAAACGAGTCTTCTTCTTCTATTTGGTTCGAAACATCAAATTGTCATGGTGAGCCAGTGAATGAAACTATATTCCCTGTTGCGCATTGACAGCCATGAATAGAATCATTTTTCCTCGGAATTTTCATACGTATGCACCGAATTGATTGTTAAAATTAAATTGTTAAATTGTTAAAATGATTGTTCTTTACTCTACAGAACACACAAAAAAAACAGTGATTGCAAAATTATGCTTTGTTGCGTATAGAAATATGATACATATTGATATTGCGCAATACACGCAAAAAAACGTCAAACTCTTTTTAGAAAAAATATTTTTTTATCGGGTAAATGTCAATGCACACCTAGTTTCTCGACTGCATCTTATGTATTTTTTTCTCAGCTTTCAGATCTGGTGCTCAGAATTCGGATTGAGCGGTGCGCTCATAGTGAAAATCGATATTATTGATAAAATTCAAGATGGCGGCCAAATCCAAGATGGCCGCCACATTTTTTTTAACATCAATTGAAAGCTTTATTTATCCTCTATACAACAGCAACGAGTTTTGAAGATGTTTCAATGTAAAATTTTGTGATATAACATGTTTACTTACCTTGAAATTATCCAAAAATCGACTTTTTTACAACATGTTTAGTCCCTTAGAAAACGAGGGGTCCATCAATTTTTCTCAACCAAAGCGTTTTTTATCTTGTTTCAATATATTCTAACTAATAGCGATGAAAAATTTGAAATCAAAAGATATGTGCCAATGGCGGCCTGGTTCCAGCGAGAATTACTCACATTTGAATGGAATTTCTACTGAAATACACTGGATTTTTTTTCTGCTTTCGTGATTAAACTGCGAGAGTTTATAAATTAATTTTGAGCGACAAATTAATTAACCATTGTAACAGCAGCGAATATTAGATCACAATGAGATAAGGACCTTGGAAAGAAACACCTGTCAAGCTGCACACATAATTTTGTCGGACAAAATTTGATAATTTTATTGCTCGGTAATGGAAAGTGTATCGAAGAATAGTAGGCAACATTGATTTTCGAATAAAAGAGTGAAAAAAAATATTTTGGCTTCAGTTTTAGATTTATTGGAGAAAAAAACCCTTTCTGGATTTCACTGATTATAATCATAAAAATCTTAGTTTCTGTAAAACGCTCGCACTTTGAAGTTGACAGTCATCATTTAATTCTACACAGCTGCTTTTGTGAATTTCCGAGAGGCTGTTGTCCAGATTTTCTAGAACTCTTGCATGTTTTGGAATACTGTACCCTCCTTCAGAGAGTCACAATCGCCCAATATCCTTCAATTGTCCGAAGATCCGGATAGTTCAGCGGATTGATGTCCTTTTTCACGAATTTTGCATTCTTAATTGCCAACCACTGTGGAACTGACTTGACGTAGTGGGCGGAAGCGAAATACAACCAGAAGAGAGCAGGAGCTTTATGCTTACTGAACAGTGGCAACTATCTCTTCTGCAAACATTCTTCCTAGTATACCTTGGCGGAGTACAAATCACTTGACAGACCAGCCCAATTTTTTCCATCACCACCATGGTATCAGCGTTATCCAGGTCCTGGTCCAAAGATTTCTTATAATACTGTGGTTCGGGCAGCGCTCGCGAATCTCCCTTGGCGTGGGATTCATCGTCATTCAGGGTGCATCCGTCATTGTTCTTCAAGATTCGGTTGTACAATTTTCACGCTCTTGTTTTGTTCCGAGCCTGCTGCTTCAGGTATTTTGTCCGGCAGCTTCTGTTTATTGTACGTTTTCAGGGAATTCCGATTGATCCGTTGAATCATCCAGATGCTGGTGTTGAACTGCTTGGCCAAATTCCACGTCGACGTCGATGGAATTTTCTGGAAATTCTTGCACCTTCCTGTTGATGCCACTCATCTACCAGCGCCCACCTTCTTCAGTCATTGTGTTGGCTAGCTGGTTCCACCATTTTTAATCTAGCCAATGTCACTGGGGATTGCTCCCTTCATTTCAGTCTCCGCTAAATTATCGGGGCTCTATTGCACGGGGATGAGGAATCTGGTGGAGCTGTTTTAAGATGAGCTGTACCAAAAAGGGTGTCCACAGTTAAAACTTATCACTTTAAACTCGTTCTTAAAAACAAGTCTCTCAACCGATTGTCATGATATACGCAGGGAAAAAATGATGTATAATCTTGGTTTAGGTATTTTTATTTCACTGTATTTCTTTACCAAATCCAAAAGTCCGAACTTTCTTCTTAATACCACGCATAAGATTTTTTACAACGCTTGAACTGACATTTTTTTACGCTTTCAAACGTGACTTCATCATTTCCTGTTCTGTAGTGACAACTTTAGGATGCTTCCGAAGTTCGTGCTTCATCTTAGCTCAATATTTTTCAATTGGCTGCAACTCTGGAATGTTTGGAGGATTGAGATACTACGGCACGAAATTGACACCATTCGTCTTGTACCAATCCAGAACATCCATGGAGTAGTGACGAGAAGCTAGTTCCGGCCAAAAAATTGTAGGAACGTTGTGTGTTTTGGGGAACGGAAGCAGTCATTTTTTCAGGCATTCATTCATGTATAATTGACCATTTACAGTTGAAGTTGTCACGAAAGGCTTGCTCCGTTCACCACACGAACTTATCCCCTGCCAAATCATGAATTTCTTGGGGAGCTTTGACACTTGCTGTTTCCTGAGAGACTCTGGACCATCGAACTTGTCTTTCGCAGTCACATACTGGTTGCCGGGAATTTGTTTAAAGTCGGTTTTTTCGTGTCTTTCATTGTCCATGATGCAGCAGTGTGGTTTCGTCAACATTTGTGAGTACAGCTTACGCGCACGTGTTTTATCTGTCCTATTCTGTTTTTCATTGCGGCTTGTAGCTTTCTGAACTTTGAATGAACGGAGCCCGGCTCATTTCTTGGATTTCTGCACGGAACTTTTGGTCAAGTGCAGCTTTTTCGTGCCATCCCGAACGAAACAGTTGTGTTTGCGTTTAAAGGCAGCAACCACTTGCTTGTGATCCTCCAAAATTATGTTGAAATCAACCCAAAGGGCGAAATGTTACAGCTTATTGAAAGGGATGCAATTTAACTGTGGACACCCTTTATTATCGTTGTACCATTGTAGCAATTCCTTACAGTAATGGCAGCTGGCCAGAACTTTCCAACACATCGCTGGCCATCATGAGACTTAATGAAGGGTGAAATCTGATTGTCGAGGTGCTCTTTTTTGTACCCTTCCGAGTTCATTGTTTTATGCGTCACAAAAACTCTGATTTTATTCCCACAGAAACTGATACCTTGCCAACTCATGAAATTTCTTCGTGAGCTTATGCGCGAAAATAAATTTGAATCTACCAATTTCGTCAAAACTACGTCAAAACTTTGTCGTACGGCTTACGGGCTCGAACGGTTCTGAACACTGTTTGTTGTTAGTAGCTTACTTACTTGTTTACTTGCTCGGTAACATTTATAACCTTTTCGTAGACGGATTCGTCGCACAATGCAGCGGCCGGCATTAATGCCGTGATGTCGGGATCCACCTTGATTTTCCGAAAGATCCTCACCTGCAGTTGACGATCAACGGTTTTACTCCGACGCTTGATTTGCAATTTGTTGGCAGTTGTGAAAGTTTCCTTGTACTTTTTAACCATTCGCGCCACAGTACTTTTAGGATAATCCAGCTGTTCTGCCAGCTCCCGAGCAGGCGGATTTTGCTGGCAACTGTGCACAATTATTTTTCTTTCCTCTTCCTGGATGATGAATATCTTGAAATCACGCTAGTTTTAAACTGTGAAAACAAAAATAGACCGAACAGAACTGTTACAAACAACAAAACGCTGTGAAAACTTCATGTCCTACCACTTGGAGCATCGCTATCTCTAAAATATTTGATATGAAGGATCTAGGCTTATTCCGTGGGAAAATCATCAGGCGCTACTGAAGGTACTTTTACCCGACAAAGACGATTCGATAATTTGCATTAAGCGAAGCAGTCAAATGGCATCCCAGGTAGTACAGTACATGTGTGATGAATAGCGGTGGTATTCATTGCAATAGAGCAATCATAGAGTGTCTATGATCGTTAGACATTAATGTCATTTTTTATTACCTGTTTTTTTTTGTACCTCAGAAGGCATTTAAAATAACATACGTTGAGAACACCTCAAAAGATTTGACGACTACCATTTTTGCAGCACTGGATCATTTCAAAAACTTTATTTTCTCGAAGATATTTAAAAAACTTGGATACCTTCCCGGGGGAACTTTCAATCCCGTTACAGAAAAAAATGAAATTTAGCAGGCGTGCAAAATTTCTCATCGTTTAATTTCAAGCCAAAGGAAGCGTATACAAAGAAATTGTTTGCAATCTTGCATACGAGACCATACAATTTTTGCAATCTGTCATACAACAGACTAGATTCAGGCGTTATCTGGCTTAAATTTACATGAAATATCCCATTATTTTCTGCCAAATCTGGCATTCCCTTTATGCGCATTAGATAACGCACTCAATGTTTCTTTCAAACTGTGCAGTATTGGTTTAGGTCAAGAAGAGTAAACGTTTGGGTCTGAAGCGCTTATGAACTAATGTATAACAGGAAGATCTGCTAATTGTTCTTTGATGTATTTTATTTGTTCAATCTGGAATAAAACATAAATTTATTTGTAATAGTTGTAAGTTAACTGGTTATCTACATCCATGCAATCTGTAAGGGATAGAGAAAACTGTTTTTTCTTGCCAATACTCGTTGGCCGACGGGCATCCATTAGTGCTTGTTTCACTTTCACGTAAACCATATTCACTGTCGCATCTACCTGCAAATCTAATTTAACGTTTTCCTAAAGAACATCACTTTAAACAGGAACCGTACTGAAAAGTCGAATAATTTGCTGGGGTGGACTTTGCCGTATCAATTCAACACGCATGTTAAAAAGTTTGCTGCAAACCAAGTTCACCATCAAATCCAATTCACCCGACGTCATCAGCGCTTAGATATCTTCCATGACACTGGAACGGATGCACAACTGGAGAACCACAGTTAAAATATTTTTACGTGCTTACTTGGGTAAAATATGACAGTGTTCAGCTTGACTATATGCCGTAAAATTTAGTTTACAGAATTTATCATATATGTGGCCTTATCGCAGCTTGGTGTGGAACGCCGGTATGATTTTCAAATAAATAACGCCGGCATATTCCAGATAAATATTATGGGGCCAGCAAGAGAAGTCGAGTCTACCGTCACTTTGCTCAACAGGACCTTTTAGCTGTTACAGTTGTCAAGTTTGACGAAATTTTGTCGAGTTGGTCAACTCAATCGAATGCTCGGAAACTAGTGACTGATCTGTCACTTTTTCAGGAGTAAGATTTTTTTTTTTTTTTGATACACGTTTTTCATCGGTTAGTGTTAAATGGGTGAGCACGGTAAGAAATACATGAAACCATTTTCTTTTTTGCAGGTGAATAGTGATGAACATATCCTCAGAGCGGTAAAGCGAGATTTCTATTTTTCCACACACTCTTCTTATCTCAACGAGAGGTTTTCTCTCTTTTTTATATGCACCACCGTATTTACATGCGCGGATGTCAGTGCAAAAATATGGATTTTATTCACACAACACTCGGTCGCCCTAGAGTGAGAAGAAGTGCTCTCAAATTCACAGAAGCGAATGCAGATAAATTGCACTGGAGTGGGCTCTTCTGCTAATATACAGCAGTGATTGCAAATTCGCTTTGACGCTACATAATAAGGGAAGAAAGGAGAATGTTTTTTCCCGCTTCCTTTTCCGGACATTTTCTTCAACTCCGACGACGTTTTCCCTATTAATCGCACCAGCGAATCACAGAAAGCGTACTGGCGCGTCCTCGCTCAAGTGTACGCGGCAGTGATCGCAGGAGAGAGCACGTGGGCGAAGACAGATTAGAGCACGTAAGAGCGGTCGTTTAACAGAGAGAGTGATTCACTCACTCCAAGCCATGCCATCGCAGGCGCACACTTCCACTCTGTCTATTTAGCACCGAATAAAAGAGCACTTTGCTTAATATGCGGTGAGTTATGGTTGTATCCTATGTGAAAGTATATATCTCAGGCGCCGGCGTAACATTAGTGCGAAATGCCATCTCTGCAGGTGGATTAACAGAAAAACAGTTTATTTCTCGCAAAAAATGTCTTATCCTGTTAAATATAAAACAAATTAACTTCAGTTTAAATTGCTCATAGAACTGATAAAAATGATGCGACATCGCCAGAGGCCTTCGGGCGTGGAGCCAGCAAATCTAATGCCAAGTAGAAGTGGTAGGGCATTAACCAACAGCTCGATTCATTAGGACCACAAACAAATTTTATTTTCAAATAGAAACTTCTCAGAAGTAAAGGGAGAAATTCTTAACAGTTCAAGCAGGAATAACCTGAAAAAAAAAACAAATAGAACCTCAAGATCTTACTCCCCAGAAGTTAAGGAGAGAACTTCCCCAAAAATCAAGAAAGTACGTCTCAGAGCTTCAGGACGGAGTTCGCTCTAGAAATTAAAGATTGAACTACCCAGAAGTTTAGCAAAACACATTCCCGAGTTTCAGGAAGAAACTAACCAGGAAGGGCACTACATATGAGCATGAGAATGAGCATGATTGACCAGTGACGGATGCTACTCCGTTATTGCCAGATCAGCTGTATTCACACAAATAATCTACAGATGATGTTTGAGACTAACATACATCCTCTATGTGTAGGAAGCCGAGAAATTCTCTGCACTTCTACAAAAATCACTGGGATGTTGGATAGTTGAGAATAGCTAAGCAGCATGACTCATTTTGGTTAACGATTCGCTGAAAGTATGTAACTATAGAGTAGGTTTTTTCCTTCTGCCGTATGCCTTCTGTCCTGTAGATATCATGCAAATAGAGATAAAACAAGTTGGACCCCTCCTACGCTCATTAATTTGGTACCAACCGAGGGAGACTTGGTCTAACACCCAATGCTTTCCTTATCTCCAATCTAATCAACTACTCGCAATATTTTGTGATATAGTGGGCGAATTATTACAATTTCAGAGCAGTCGGTAAACCAAGATTTGACCGGTGATCGGTGGGTGATTGACCACCAGGGAAAGCACTAACTATAATTTCTCAAAAAGTTTGAAACAGACTTCCACAAAGCTCAGGACGTTTCGGAAGAAACTTCCGAAAAGTTAATTTGAAACTTTCCAGAACTACTAGTCAGCTTTCCCAAAGGAATTTCAGAAGGAAGATTTTAGGAAGAAACCTCTCCTAAGATCAAAACGCAATTAGTCAGAAGCATTGGGGGTACTTTGTAATAGTTTGAGCAAGAATTTCTCAGAGATTCAAGAACAAACTTCCCCAAAGTTCAGAGGAAAACTTCCCAAAAGATTAGAGGAGGACTTTTTAGAAGTTCGAGAAGAAACATCCAACAAATTTAAAGGAATTTTGGTAGAAATTCTTACGAAGACTTTCCCAAAGTTCCAATACAATTTTCCTCGGAGTTTAGAATGAAACTGAAGAATGAAAAAAATAAGCACGGGAAAATACTCCTGAAATTTGAGGAAGAAACATACCAGAGAGGGCAGTGCCTGTAAGTCCAAGAAGAAATTTTCTCAAAAAAATCAGGAAAGAACTTCTCTGAAGTTCAGGAGACGACCTTTCCAGAAGCTCCGAAAGATGCTTCCCAAAATTTCAGTTGGAACTACACCGAAAGCGCAAAGGAGCTTTTCTTAAGTTTGGAATCGATCATTCCAGAATTTCAGAATGAGGCATTTCGATGTTCAGGATTTTCTAGGCACATACTTCTGAGAAAAACAGGAAGAAACTTTCCAGAAATATAAAGGTATCTGGTAGTTCAAGCAAGAATTTCTCTAAATATTCAGGACCAAACTTCCCCGAACTTCAAGAAAAAACTTCTCTGAAGTTGAGAATAGGTCTTCTCTGAAGCTCAGGAACAAAATTTCATCAAATTTAAGAAGCTTTTCCAACAGAATCTAAAAAGAAAATTTCCCAAGATTCGTACATTTTTTTTTACAGTTCAAGATGAAACTTATCTGAAGTTCAATAAGTGGGTAGGTTCAGGAAAAAACTTACCAAATGTTTCTGAAAGGTAAAGTTGTGTAGTAAGACGTGAAGTTTAAAAAAATGACTAAAATATTTACCTGCACTTAGTAAATCAGAAAAAGCACAAAAAAAGAAAAAAAGTGCCACTAGATTATTAAGGGCAGTGCCTACTAATAATGTGTGATCAGCATTAAAAATTCATAAATGAGCAATAAAAGCTGCGAAAACATCTTCGGATAATCTGATTGTGACCGGTAAATCTATCAAATAAGGCAACAGCTATTAGTATATATGCAATTAAATATGGCTTGATTTCCGCCAAATGATGTAATTTGTGCACTGAAATACTCGCATATGTCTAGAGTTTTATAAATTTTCCCATAAAAATAGTAAAATGAGCAATGAAATACTGAATAATCACAATAAAATAAACTCAAAATGTCCCATGTGGTAGATACAGTTACCCATAATTTAATTCAAAAACAATACGATCACGTGTAAACATTCCCATAAAATAATCAAAAACACCATTTGAAAACTAAATAAGTCCCAAAGCGCAAGAAAGCAAATACATGCATAGGTAGAATGAGCCATCAAAATATATATGATGTGTGTTAGGATAAATTAAAAAAATTCACACAGGTATTGAAATGAGCAATGAATATTCAATATTAACGTGCAATAGACAATGAGGATTTTGCAAAATGGACTTATCTTTAATACATACACTTCGAATAAGAATTGTTGAGCCTTTACAATTGACTTTTTATCAAATAATATGAATTCAGCAATGGTCATAAGAATGTCACTCGTCTAGAAAAATCGTTGTCGATAAAGAAGATTGTTTAATTTGATCACAACCTATAAATACGGCAGTTAAAACGTATACCCGTCAAGAGGTACAACAACCAACCAGTGATAATTTTCAAATGTTCTTCAAACTATTAAAAATGTTCAAGCTCACAAAACAAAACAGTAGCCGAGAAAATTAAAAATAAAATGAGCAATAGACTAATTTAGAGCAGCTCTTGAAAAAAATAAAAACTCATTTGAATGGCAAAAGACTTTTCAAAGCAAGTTAGTAACAATGCCTATTGAAATTACACCAAATTCATGATTTAAAAGCAATTATCCAATTAATCAAAGCAAAGGCGTTTCTCAATTTGGAATGAGCCTGAAGCTTATGGAAAAAATAACAAAAAAATGGCAAATGACTGGATGAGATCATTCAGATAATAATAATAGTATTTATAATAATTTAAAAAACAAGAAATCAAATATATTCCGTAAAGCACTAAATACCAGCCGGTTTTATATGCTGGTTTGATTGTTATTAGGTTGTAGGTAATTTTTCCTACCGTTTCAGTCAATTTACCGTTTTGAGTCGATAATTACGAAATGTACTATGATATCAAAGCATAAACTTCGAAAAGTGTCCGCTCCAATATTTTCCGTTGTGTTGACATTAACATGGAATCTCTTTGAAATAACTAAACAAATATAAAATAGGAGAATGAAAGGCACAATAAACAGAACGTTGGATCAAACATATCAAAGTTTATCAAGAAACAACAGTCAATGGATGGTTTCTCATTAAATCAAATTAAAAAGCATGCAAAATATTTATAAACAAGTTTAAATTTGATTTATTTTGTTGTGTTATGATTTAAATGTATTAAAATAAATGATTGTGCTATAAACGAAAGACTAAAAACACTCCAACCTTCATCTTAGCGACGTATTTGCAATTAATCATAGGTAAACAAGAAGCTTCGTGTAGCATGGTATTAACCGTTATAACTAAACATCTAATCAACGATCAACGCTTAGCTTATCTGTTTAGGCCTGCCCGGTGGACGTTTGACGGTGGTGACGAAGTGTTAGCTGGGACGCAGTTTGTAGCGATCGCAGGACACAGCAACTACTACGACATGGTGACAGCTGTTTGCTTTGAAGAATGTATAACACGTGCAACTCCATGCGCGCCAGTCAACGTTCAAAGAACATCAACTCAGTGAATATTTCCAAGGTTTTGACGTGAACTCATCAAGGTTATGTATCGTGGTTTACGAAAACGTCGATATCATGAACGGAAACGTCCTTTTTCTCCTGTCCTGGAAGAAAAACGTAAGCTGCTGCATCGTCCTGGTCATTCAGTGTACGGCATTTCTGTCGCTTTGCAGCCGATAAATGCCTTTCGTTCGATACTTATACCATATTCTCTGCATTATGCTTCACTTGACGAGTAGGCCCTGAATATGTTTAATTGCAATTGAATTCGGGTTTTGAAAATACCGAAAGAACAGTTTCCTTCATAAAATCAACATTGCTTTGTTATCTATTGACAGCTTCCAGAGCATTGTTCGTCGCTGAACAACCCGGTTGAAAAGCTTCAGGCCAATTTCGGAAATAATCATCGAACATGTACTTGTCGAAAAACTTCCAAAGTCAGTGCGGTTTAGATCTTTGCTTTGAACAGGTCACATGCAAGGTCAAAGTGTTGTTTTATTGGAGAAATCTGCATGCGTCCGATATGTAAGTATCTGCTCCACCTGCTCTTTAAAAAATCATGGAGTTTTTCTTTAGATGCTTGCGCACATTTTTGCATCACGTGAAAAAAGCGGTTTACAAGCTGGACGTTCGGGCAGAATTGCTATTGCAGCTTTCTTTAAAGCAATCTCACCATCACTAATAGAGTTATGACTACTAGTGGTATTCCGAAGCCTTTGCATCTATTCGCAATTGTGGCAAAAACGTAGCAATAGATACACCTCTTCTTGTCTGGTAACAGTGGCAAATGCCACTGGATGAATGTCTCATGTGATGTGGCCCACAAATGACCATTAACGGGTATCCTTGAAGAGTGGTCATAAACGTACAGTCAGCAGCCACTGTATCAGATGACATGAACAGACTCAGCAATTTTTGACTGCTATACACTATGCGAAAACGGCCGTTCTCATGATCTATGTCATGACCGATTACAAAAGCCGTCTCCTGGTTTAAAGGCACTGCCGAGCACGATTTGGCCCACTCTTCTAGTTCACCTACACGTAGTAAAATATAATCAAATGTAAAAATGAAATTAGTAACAAGAAAAAAGCAAAAAGATCAATTAAAAAATCAAAACAAATACAATGTCTGGGGGTAAGGCATGTCAGAATACGATGAAAAAAAATTACCAACAATCAATTATTCATATTATCGAGTAGTGTGGGATAACATTGGGAACTTTCAACATCTTATGCCATGTTACGTTAACTTTAATCATGTTTATTGACTAACCAGGACTCAACGGTTTAAAGCTTGTTCAATTTGAATTTTCAAATTTGTAATACTCTAAGGCTGTTCATTATTAAATTGGTGTTTATATTGTATGGTCTGTTTTAATTTTGAACTAACATGAACATATCGATCACCGTGTGGTTGATCCCTCCGTGATTGATCGAAATTAGTTGAAGTTGCACAGAGAACCAACTGAATGTCTCGGGACTGGTAAGATATTCTCAATGTGCAACTCTGGTGTCCTCATTTTTAGGATTAATGAACGGTGCACGGCCACGTCTATGTGGACCAATAAGGAAAAGGATGGAATTTTATTCGAACCACGTTACAACTAAAGATAGTATATACTGTTGCACCACCTGAAGTATCTTAGAAAAGAAATTATTAGTAGAAGGTTTTTATTGTAGGTTTTATCTTCGTTGATGAGACAATAGTGAGTGGAACAGTTCAGAACAAATCATATCATTGTTATCGGTATCAAATAAAAATGCATGGATAAGCGGCCAGACATTTCCGAATATTCTGAGAATTATGATAAACTAAAGCTATGTGGCTTTGAATAAGTAAGTAATTTTAATTGAATACAAATTATGCGTGAATCCAAGAATAAGTTATAATTAGAAAGTAGTTCTTGTATTTTCAACACAATGTTGGTCCAAGGGATTCAGTTATTCTAAATCAAATGCAGACATAATAGTCATTGCTTAAGCTATCGTTCCTCACCTGGTGGGTAACTGACCTTAGCTAACAAAATCATTGTTGGCAACTCTGTATGCGGCAGAGGAACCATGCCATTAGCGCGCTGAGAGTTGTTGGACCACTGACATAGGCGCATTCGTGGTGACGAGTCGCAATGGCGACATTACGGCAAAAACTTGACTATCGTTGTAGCATTTTGCTCCCATAGGACGAACAATGTATATGGTTAACAAGATCTGCCTCATCTATCAATTCTATAATTCAAATTGCATTTGAAAATACCACATCTACTTTGGTTGGTCTTCTTATCAACTTCTCTTTCATGAACAAATTAATTGCACAAATTATCTTATAATTTACAAGATGGGCGTTATGTAAAAATAGTCCAACGTGTATTTAACTAAACCGGGAGTATTGAAAAGAGAAGAAAATCCGACGAAAACATAAATTTATGTAGATTCATGTGACACATACACATATATTAAAATTTAAAATTTAACTTAAACACGAACTTATGTATCAACATGTGCAGAACTTCAGTTATTTAAATATTGTAATATTTTTACGCTGTTTCGTCGAGGCATTTCGTCGATAGTACTGTAATCATCCGGTTGTATGGGCATTTTAGCCATCGACTCGAAGTCATTTCGCTACAGGTGTGTTTTCCTTTGTATTCACGCTGCACTCGATACTTGCTCCGTATTTGGAATATATACCATGACTTTTCTACAGCACTGGACCTTGGCATGTACCTTAACTCGACGACAGTGATAGTAACGAAGCACACCCTTTACACTACTGTTCTGATCTTGAAGCGAAACCCGCTTTCTAACGAATCAACGAAGTTCTTAACCTCAGCGAACGGAATCGTTTTCAGAAACTTCCACTGGTAGCAGCTGGTTTCCTGTAATATAAAAACTTATATCTATTAGATGCTTTTCTATAATGTGCGACTGTTTTTATAACGGTAATATCCACCAAGCCTGCAAACTGTGACTTGATGCCTTGCACAGAAATGAGAAAGGAAGGAAGAAGCGTTCACGAAAATGGAAACGGACCGTGAACTGGTTCACGTTTTCATGGTGCACCCAAAAACGTGAACTAGTTCCCGATCACGTGATTCAAGTTCGTTGTTTTTGCTTGTTCTCCGAATTCATGACTGCAGTTCACGGATCCGTGTATGGATTTTTTCCGTGTGATTTCTCGTTGCTCGCATGTTGGACTTGGTGTTACTATAATTTGAGAGTAATTTCAACACCTGGAATTGAATGGACAGTAGGGTTTCCAATGAACCCTCATCACAAAGCCTCTATGTCACCCTGAGTCTCTGGTTCAAATTTGAACCAAATCGGCTAATATTTAAATCCACATTATTATTATGTTAAGTTTATTTAAGTTTTATCTGACTGATAACGGAAAAGAGCATTTTTAACATAGTAGAATGTAAATAAAACCAAATGAGCGCTTATAATTTCGAATTGTATTCCATCTATTTTAGTTCTCTAGATAGCAAGATGTTTATAAGAAAAAATCATACATTTTTTTGAAGCCGTCATATATTTGACGATAATGATTGTGTGTTTATCGTGTCTTTCTCTGAATAATTTGAATTATTTGTTGATTTAATTTTATAAATTCTAGACAATCAACAAACAAAAAAATAAAGATTTGACACTATTGATTTCCAGGAAGCAAGTGAGAAATAATGTATTAGGATTCATTGTAGTTAGAAAACTTCCCTATAGAATTATCCACCTACCTTCCTCTGTGACTTTTTTTAAATTAAATTTATATTAATTTCAGCATAAGCATATACCTTAGGCTGTAGAGATGAGACGACTCGTTATCACGTACCAGGTAGAGTGACACTCCGTGTTAATCCGAATGGAGAGTGCAACATATGGCAGGTCGTGCCATCTCACACGATACGACACAACAGGACTGAATAACCAAGTGTGCATGTTGTTCGACATCACTCACCATTAAATCATTGCGCTGAATTGGAGTCTTGACGTTCTTCAATTGTGACAGATTGCTCGGTTGCCTCGATATCGATAGGTTGATTCTCCTCCAACTTCACGAAAACAAATGGTTCGTGCTGTCTGCTTCGGTTTCGCTGAGAGCATCACCCGAAGGATACGCTTGCAAAGGTCATAACTTCCCAGACATATACTGCACATGTAGCCACAGAAACGATCAATACAGCTTGCGGCATGCCTCGAATTAATTTCCTATTGATAGAACATGGTAGGTTTTATTATATTGCCTTATATATATAAATACAGGTAGAGTTTAACTTTGTCTGCGGACCAGTTCTCATTTCCCATTAATAATACTCAGCAGTTTTTAAACCAAGTGACATTATTATTTAACACACATAAATATATACGTTCAACCAAGCATGTTGAAAATGTCATGTCGTTTTGGTCGGATACAGCTGAGTGACAACAATGATAGACGGAAATTAGTATGCTGCTTAAGTTATGTACTACTTATTTGAAACATGTTTGGAAAGCTGTGGATCTATTTATTTTAACTAATGGAGTAACGATCCCTCAAACTAAAAAATAGCGCAATAAAAGGCCATTTTTACATCGCCTCATGGAATTTTTGAACGTAAAATTGAAGAAAGCAAAGCTGTAAGCTGAGAAAGGCTTGACATAGTTTCTTAAATTTAGAATTTGTGCATAGTATCGAACATAATAGCGGCCATTGACCTTCCACCTTAGGAAAGCAGCATTTGAAATTGAGAAGACTCCTTTCCTTGCATGCAGAGTGGAGCTCACTTTGGAAGTAGATCATTCCTAATCCACTACTGAAGTAGACCTCCACCTCTTAAAAAGACTCCAAGTTTTCTGTCAGGCATTGAATAAAATCATAGAAGTTTCTGGCTGTTCCGACAGTCGTTAAACTACTTCTGGTTGCTCAAATCTGTGATAAGTCGCAGTACGGAAAGATTCAGGTGGTTTTGAATTACTGCCTGCAAGGAGGTTCTTGTTCGTGAACACGATGAGTAACTGTAAATCATCGGTCACCTTATTCCGCTGCCGATCCACAGTCATCTGATCCATGACACGTTCTGCTTGAGCCAAGTAAGGGTTTGCCAATATTACAGTTGCGGTATAGGCGGTATGTGAAACTTACTCACCTTAAAACCTTACGCTTTCGGTAGCGTTTATTCTTTCTTTTGGGTCCTTCGCAAGACGGCTACTTCTGCGCTAGTCAAACCTAAAATTAAAAATAATACCGTTAGCAAGGTAGCAATGATGAACAAAAATAAATATCACCCCGTTTTGCAAAAACAGCAGTTTAATAACACGGCCCGCTCCACCCTCAATCCAGACACCGTCAGTTATGGGCGCCATTGCAGTTAATTTTAAACTATCGGATATACGACGTTCTGCTAAAAATGTGAAAAAGAGAAACGTAGAGGATACGGTTCAACGATTCACGCTAGCAACCAGAATACCCAAAAGGCGATAAATTTTGCACATATATCAGTGATGCATGTTCAAAGGTATTGTTAATAAAAGAAACACTTAAAAAATTTAGAATAACAGAATAATCCATTTTATTTAAATGAATAAAACGACAAAGAACAAAGGGCGCTCAAAAACAAACTAGTAACAACGATCTATTTGTTTGCGAAACCCATCAAAATGTTACGAATGAATATAAGCATGGATGTACATGAAGTATCGAAATTGTTTATCCTTCCACGTCAGATCTGAGAACCGGAGGACCAAAGGTCATTGTAAATTTCTCAACTGGTCTTAGAACTCTGCGGGTTTTTAACTTCTAGTATCTAGTATTTCTAAAACTATCATTTGAATACAGTCACAATTTCTGAAATAAGTCTTGCAACTCTACTAATAGAAAGAGGCAAGTGACAAATGACAAGGAAGGGGACGGGCCTGGGATTGAACTCCCGACCATCTACTCAGTAAGCAGAACAGATAACCACTGAGCTATCCAGCCACGTCTATCATGACGTTATTGTGTTGTACCTAAAAACTGGTGTACTGATGATAAAGTGTCCCAAACAACATTGATAATAAAAAAAAAACGACCATAAAATGTTATCAACCTGACGACACTGATCTTAGTCGACCTGCAAGACCATACACTACAGTAGCGTGCTTGCCACCGTGTGGGTAGTCACCCGTACTACCATTTCTTCAGGTCCGTTGTGGGAGCACTTAACGTCAACGTACGGTTTTCAAATTTAAATATGTTTGTTTTCTAGTCAAGACGAACATTTCAAGAGGTGGAATTCTTGACTTGGCAACTTTTTTTCAAAATAAGGGATGGCCTACTGTCTAGCCACCACTGGCACACAGCAAACAGTAAATTATTTAACTCCTCGTCGTTGCGCCTTAGCAGCTGTCTGCAAATCCAGCGCGTGCTCCGGTTGATAGGCTGCTTAGAAACCGGCTGCTCAGCCATCGGTTGCCTGCCGCTAAATCATTGGGTGCCTGCCACCGCTAGTAACCAATCCGACGCTGAGTCCTCGTTGGTTCTACCAGCTCCGAGACTGCTTGACATATAAAACCCGCGGAATCGAGGCAGTCTAAAGCGTATGCGAAGGGTAAGAAATAATGTAAATTTTTGAAATATACGGTTTAATTACTATATGAAGCGATTCTTTGAAGTTTTTTTTTGTTTATTTTTTATTCTCCCCCCTCGACTGAAGCGAAATCATGATTTGTTCCGGCCTAAGTGTAAAAATATAAAAAAAAAACTATTCAACAAAAACATGGTAGTTAAAAGCCAATAAACCGCAATCATTGACTTAATGGCTATGTCCGACATAACAGCTTAAGTTTTGTTAGGCTTTATTTAAAAATCACACACAAAAAAGAAATATTGTTTTATTAAAAGCTTAGCACTTTACTTCTGAAAAGAGTTTATTTTTCAATAAATTAAATGTAAAATCATCTACTGTGAAAGTTTTGTGTGTGAATTGAAAGTATATTTTTTCGGTTCAGTGTGTAAATTTAAAAGTATGTTCTTTTACCATGAAAATTGTAGAACTGTCAAATCCACCAACACAAACGAAGTCGTCGTATGGATTTTTTCTCTATACTGTCAAATACATAAGCTCCACATTCAAAATGTTCCTCGCCCCAAGGAATCGCCCATCAGGAAAGTTCACAAACTTTCGGTGTTATTAAATTCCGAACGGACCATGCAAACGGAATAGGCCATATAATAATAGGCACTGATATTAATCCCATTTTTTTTGCAGTGGTGCCACAAGCGACGACGAGCGGCAGCAGACGCTAGAGCTGGCTCAGGGGAATTCGGAAGATATGGGGAAAATGTTTCGACTTGCATCTTCCGGGATGGAAACATTGGCGATTGAACGACGCCAACCTCCGGTCTCTATGAAACTTTTAATAATTCATTTGAAAATTAAAACCTTTTTATGTGAAAACCATTTTTTCTTTCAATCAAAACAGCATACATTTATTTTGATTGCACAATACTTTCTAGTTGAAAGTTCATTTGTAAATAAAAATAATTTGCTTTCATTTTTAAATATGCAACGGAATAGATTTGACAGTTCTACAATTCATCTGAAAAGAAAACTTTTTATGTTAAAAGTTTTTTTACAGCATACTTTTATTTAAATTGCGCGACACTTTCTGGATGAAAGTTTATTCTGGAATAAAAATGATTGGCTTTTATTTTCAACGATGCCACGGTTTCGATTTGACAGCTCCACAATTTGTTTTAGAACTTCATACAATTGTTTTAAAACAGCAGCAAAATTTTGAATTGACGGTTTGAAGGTTTTGGTTTTGGAAGTAAACCGCTTTCTACGAAAAAGAACCAACGCAACTTTTCAATTTTGGCAATGTTTTTTTTAATGTTAATAATCATTATTCTTTGTGTGCAATATTGGGCTTCTTTTTGTTGGTCATCACTGATTAATTTTACCCCAATAATCAGTTTCACCCGAATTCACGGTACTCCATGGATGGCGTAGATTATAATTATCTCGTTAACTAAGTTAACTTCTTAGAGATTCTAGATAGATCTGTTCTAGAATTTTTTTTAAATACCTTAATCTAAACATTATGAAACTAGAATTTTGAAACCTGAAACTTTCGTAAAGTATTTATAAATGACTACTAGTTCGTTAAATTGGTTCTCTGCTTGGGTAAATTAATAACTGTCCGTAAAAATTCTACTAAGAGCACTAAGTTGATAAGCAATTGCAATTCACTTGTACATTGATATATTCAGGGAGATCGTGGGTGATTAAGAACATCCCTTGAACACAATATAATAATTTAAGTTAATTATTGCAACTGATGAACTTTATCCATGAACTAGTTCATTTGATTACGGTTGTAGCTTGCAATAGCTTTACTGTGAATTGTCTAGTATGACTCGTTTATATGTTTTATACAATCTATAGCTATAAACTACTAGTATGATATCGCGTTCATATATTTCTCTTTCCGCTTGAAATAATAACCATTACATGGCACATCTCTTTATCTAAGTAAACCATTCGACCTAAATGTTTGAGCCTTCATGAAATTCTTTTGTATCCATAAACTCCCAATTGATCCTTGTTAGTTTTGTAAACCTTGGACAGGAAGTTCTGATTATCCTAGAAATTTAGTAATTTGAACTAAACTAAAATTAAAATATCGGATCCAACTAGTCGATTTCATGCTTTATCTGTTCGACTGGATGCTTCCAGTTCAACTGGAAACTCTAGATTTGACTGAAATTTTGACATCACTGAGTATATGACGTTTATCCCTCCGGGCCTTATAGATCACACACGGGTTTGTGACCGCAAAAAGCGAGAAAAAACCTGTAGTACAACAAGTGCAATGAACTGCAATGATGATGTCATTAATTGACGCTTAGGATAATCTTGTTTTATTGCGGTCATACTCCCACTAACCATGGTATGCCTTTATGAAACCGTTTTTTTTAGCATATCTGGGTGTTTTGGAGAAAAGGCAAACAACATTACCTTGCGACTAAAAAGTGTTAAATTCGCCCCAGAAATCAACAATTCAATTTTTTTGAATGTTTATATTTATTGTGGGTGTATTTTTTTTGTGCCAGTACTCTTAAAATACTGAGTAAGTCAACTCGATTTGCGGAGCAATATGCATTAAAGCATGTTCTAGATTTTTCATAAAATACCTGATGCAAAGCTTGGTTCAAACGATACACGTAGAAGGGGATGAGAAAATTTCATCTATAATTTGCACATAATTGTGATAGAACATTGACAGAAATTCTCATCTTCTAGATAAGATCACCTCGAAATGTTGAGCGGAGACGATGAAGATCTGTTCATAATTTTAAATTATTCCGAAACATTCCTTATTTAGAGTATAATTTCCGAGGGTTCAGTTAAGTCTGCTTAGAACTTTCATGAAATCATGTGGAATCCTAAGAATGCACAAATTACACCCTGGCCTCTCACGACAAAGTCACCAGTTCTAATCTCGCCCGGACAAGTTAGGAAAAAAAAACCCAAAAAGACGTGTTTGAGTGACTACGACGATGTTTAAAATTTCAATTATAAAGACACAAAAACAAAAACGGTATTCGTGTAGAATCTGCTAAAGATAACAATGGGCTCATAATTCATATTATACTGACCCATATAAACTCAAATTCCTTAGCAAAATAAAGTGATTTTTTAATTTCATATATCATTTACAGTTCGTAGCACAGAATGGGACCGAGAGCTAGATTCTCATACCATAAGGATCCAAACATGCAGTCGTCAGTAGTCAGTAGCCATCCAGTAGTCAGAAAAATGACATTACAGCGACTTAACCAGCAGGTTAAATAACGTCAGTTGTTTCTTGATTATCGAGATTTTCAGCCTAGGGCTAGTTCATCCCCCGTCGTAGTCACTCAAACTCTTTGGGCATTTTCGTAATTTGTCCGGCGTGAGATTCGAACTCGTGATGAGGTATGGATTTTAAACACTACGCCGGGATCACCCCACCCACTATAAGCTTAGACTAATTTATTAATGGAACAGGATGAGCTACAGGAACACCAACACTAGAGCAGTTTTTGTTCAATCGTTATCACGATCCAAATAAGCGGGAAGTTATTCCCGTTATATATGAAACAAAGAGATAATATAATTGCTCTTAAAAATGCCTAGTGATGTTTAATTGTCTGGATGATTCAATCGGAGACCCATGTAGGATTTTTTAAACTATTGAACCGTATCTCAGCACACTTTGGCTTAGAAAACTTGTTCTAAAATCCTCGTTCAGATTTATAGTAAGATTCGTAAAAATTCTGGATAAAATCTGGATAATATTATGATTCAATTGAATCACCTATTCAAAACCCCTGTGAAAGTACGAACTTGAAAAGTATGTAGCATGACAGAACAACTCAAGGAAGTCTAGAGTCAAGGAGTCTAAACATTTTCCTCACTTTCGAAAATCAAGCTAAAAAGGAGAATGCGATAATATCATTAGGCCAATTGCAAAAAAGGGGAAATTTTGATCAGGTGTGCTTGCAAAAAAAAAAGAGATGTCATTACTGTTGTATTTTGTGAGTTTGAGATGATTTATGGTCCGAAAGCCCGTTTATTCCAACGAAACGTCCCTTACATCATATAATAGAGCAACCATTCCTCTACCAGATGCTGATTTCTATTTGCGAGAATGTAGTGAGATTCAACGTTTAAAGTCATTGTTTACAATTGGTTTTCCGACCATTAATTACTCGAGATATCATCATAAAAACATAAAAACATCGAAGTATAGCGCATAGGGAATATAGGATATTGTTATCTTTCTCACTGTTTGAATTGTTTTAAACTTATTGGGACATACACATGTATCAAGGATGACATTAGCAATCTATTGAAAGCATAGTCTTTATGAAAAGTTAGGCTTGGTGTTGGTATTATTGGTAATTATAAATTATAGACGTTTGATACTTTTTTTTTAACCAAGAAACTTTCCTTGAATAGGCAACCATTCATAATCGAAATCATCACTTTCATCAAGCAGTTTTTTTTGGCAAAAATCGGAGCAATGTTTTTTAGAAAACTTGATGACTTACCTCTTAAAAAACTAAAAAAAATCTTCAAACCTATGCCAATAGCACTGTGCTGATAATCCTTTCTCGCGAGAGAAAACAATCGGAACAATTCCAAAACACACGCAAAAAGGGCAAATCCACCACGATGACAAAGATGACCAGCGAGCTGGTAGGTACACTATTGCCCCTCTCACTCACTCATGCAGCAACTGCACACGTAACCCGTTTTTCCTAACCAAGATTCGCAATTACCTGCAGACTGCAAGCAAGGCTTTTCAATCACCACCACTTTTTTCGACCTGATTTTTCCCTCACTGGAAACCTACTTTTTCACGATCGAGCACTTGATGCACAATCTGATGTGAATGGTGAAGAATTTAGCACAATTTTCTCCGGTTTTTTAATTATTTTCGCCAATACATCAGGCTTCACGGGCGCGGATACACGGATACGGATCGGCAGAGCCAAAATGTGAAAAAGAATGAACACGCTCGTTTGTAGTTACTCAAAACTGAGTAGAAAATGATTCAGTTTCGTTAAAAGTGATACTACACGGAGAAATACAAATATACTAAAATGCATAAATTCTATGCTAAAATCATATTCAACCTACACGCAAAAAATACGTAGTTATACCAATACAAAATAGGAATCAATTCAACTAAAATTTTCGTTTAAATATGGACCAATGGAACTGATGAACTAATTTAACAAAACCTTTGAGTTGCAATAAAACTTAATGTTTTATAAAATTGAAAATCGTGTTTTATTGTTCAAAACAAAATGTTTTGTTAAACCAACTAAACGCATTTGCTGAAATAACAAACATTGATGAACTGATACAACAAAACCATTTAATTGAAATAAAACTTCATGCTTTATAGAACTGAAAGTCTTGTTTTATTGTTCTAAACATATTTGGTTTTCGTTAACCAACTAAAGGCATTTGTTGAAATAATAAACAATGACTAATTCAAGAATACCATTGAATTGAAATAATATATATTTTTTTGAATTGATTGTCCTGTTTTACTGTTCCGCTCCCCACTACCTTGGATGATTTGCAAAATATTCTCAGGAATAAAACTATAAATATCTGGCAAGACCAATACTCCCTCCGTTCTATTACATGCAACTGAAAACTTTAGATACAAATCTGCTGTCCCGCATCAGCCAACAAAAGACAGACGAGCCATGAGGAACTTATTTTCTAACGTCCGTTGTGACCTATGCTCAATTGCGGAAAACTTAAAACACTTGTTTTACTACTGCCCAAAATACTGTTCAATTCGGTCCGGGTTTCCAGATTCATTTAATCAAACTCTTATTTGATTAATTCTTGCGAGAAAATACAGAGCAGATTATATGGCATTAACTCAGTACCGGAAAACAATTAAACATAATGCTTGAGATAAGCAATTTATATATTATTTCAACACATAGAATATGTTAATGCAATTCACTTTGAAATCATGCCACATTTGAAAATTATAGGCAATATTACTGAATTTGCGACCAACTTATGGATCGGTAGGTCATTTCTTGAATGTGTTATGTGTGTGTGCAATGACTTCCTTGAGAATACTATACTTGATAGTATGACCAGGTTGTCATTTTCTCTTCTGGAAGGATGATACAGTAATTATTTAAATCATTCATTTCGTTTACAGTTGTTTTAACTTACATCGAAGTACTTCCTTGTTAACTCTGAGATACTTAGCGATTTTGGGCTACCACTAGATGCGGCATTTTGCATTTTCATATGTTTATGTTATGCTTTTTCACATATATTGTTGCGTTGAATTTTTTAAGGTGTATCAATGAAAATCTGATATAAGATACTTGAAAATCATATGTAGCTGTAAAGTTACTCATATTTCCTGTAAGGAATCCGTAATTCGAATAAATTCAAATAAAAGTGTTTCACGATGTTCACGTTCAGTGAGATTATATGATCTTAGAAGTTGTTCAAAATTGAGATGAATTCGATAAAGCTAGTTCCAGTTGTACGATCTTATTTTCTATCTCGAGCGAAACATACAAGTCCCTTATGTTCCAGGTATAACAGACGTATAAAATCAAAAAAATAACGCAATTATATCATTCTTATTCCTAAAATCACTACCTGTGGGAGTGTATTAGTAAAGCCTGTAGATAAACGAAGGCTAAAAAAATGTTTTTATCCTGAAAGAAAAATAAAAAAAAACCCCAAAACGCCAGAGCACAGAATAGAAAAATCCTCAATCCACAGAGGTAGCCTTCATTCAGTCAGTTTATACAAATATGCATTGCAGTGCATAAATTTGAATTATGCATTGGAATCAAGGGGTAGATCGCTCAGCACACTTTTCTCTTGTGCTATTTTTTTTTTTTTGAGTGTATCTACAAGCGTTGCAATGTTTCCGGAATGTCCCGAAGGTGCCGATGTGTTGACACTATAGTCACTAGATTCATAGTCTGGCGGATACAACGACGGGAGCCAATTTGAATTGTCAGTTGGCGGAGCCAATCGAGCATATCTCGAGTAATTCATGTTAAGGGCCTAAAAGCCATTAGTGAACAATGACTTTAAATATCGATTTCTCTTGAATCTTAAATCGCTCTCGTGAAATGAAAGCAGCATTTGGTAGAAAAATGTTAGTTCTACCATATGGAGTAGCAGGATATAGTAGGATTCTCGTAATTTGTGAGAAATCAACGTTGTTTACAAATGGCTTTAGGCGCTTAACATGAATTTCTCGAGATATGCTCGATTGGCTCCGCCAGCTGACAGTTCAAATTGGCTCCCGTTGTTGTAGAAATAAGAAACCAGCAACATTGTCAATATGCATTGCCTGGTTGCCAGGCTCAGAAGAAAATAACAATTTGGGGTATCAACTATAGTCACTAGATTCATAGTCTGGCGGATACAACGACGG